>PVJA010013042.1:0-50469 GCA_004027025.1 Myocastor coypus
ATTCTTTTCCCAGTTACATAAAACTCTACCTGTGTTGGGCTCAGTTTGCCTTTCACTGTCCGCCCTTAGCCTTGAGCCACTAAGCTTTATAAGCTTAATAGAGAAAACCTGGAGACACCAGAATCTATAGTAAGACAACTACAGCAATGTAAATGAAAATTTATGTTGGTAAATGAAAATAATTTCATTGGGGATGGAATAAAGGGATGCACCCGAAAGACAGCTCAGACATCACTGCTTTGAAGGAAAGAAGAGAAAAATATGAAAGACGAGTTCTTGAAAGCTATTCAAACATAATACCAGAAAATGGTGGCATAACTAATAAAACTGTGGAAATGTGTACAGACATTTGTGCGTACCAGTTGTGTACCTCACAATTTCTTGTACAGCTTTTTTTTTTTTCTCGCATAGAACTTTACTGAGATGAACCTTTAGTGTAATTTGGGATTTAACTCCTGTCTTGGCTAATTTTCATTGGAGTAGTGCTCAGAATTCAGTGTTTCTGGAAGTAGCCTTAATTTTCAATGTCTTTATGACCAGTACCTGTCGAGTGTGAACTTGAATGTCCTTCTCGTCTTCCTCCTCCTCCCCTCCCCCCTTCCTCCTCTTCCTTCTCCCTCTCCTCCTCCTCCTCCTCCTCCTCCTCCTCCTCCTCCTCCTCCTCCTCCTCCTCCTTCTTCTTCTTCTTCTTCTTCTTCTTCTTCTTCTTCTTCTCCTTCTTCCTCTTCTTCAATACACAGACTCCATGGATTAAGTTGCTCTCCCTGAAAACAATATGCAATGAGTGATACATGGAAGGAAACAGACCCCAGAAAGAGGGGCCAGATGTCATTCTTCTCAGAATACACACACATCGCTAAGTTCTTTTACAGCTTTCCATTAATTTTCATATTATTAGTTGAGTCATGATTTGGGGTCTCAGAGTAGGGACTATCGTGAACCCAGGTCCTGCTTCAGCATCAAGAAGGACAGAATACAGAGAAGTAGGTGGAGCCAGTTCTAGTCTTTCTAGGATAAGTGCCTTCAGGCAGGTGGTCACGTCATATTGATACCCAAGATGAGGGCCAGAGGGACTGACTTGTGCATGCATTGGTGTCACTTTCACATGGAGACCTCATTCCCTTTGCTGTCTTTGCCTTCTGGTAGTGGTGACAGTCTAAGTACTATTGCCAGTTATTGATCTGCCTGTGATTGGGGAAGGATCTGTCAAAAGGGGCAGTCTTATAATTCTTTATTTTGGACTTGAATAACAAGTAAATTGGCCTGTTTGCTTAAGTTATCTGTAATATTTGATCTCTTCACACATCTAGTTGAGCTCATATATGTGAAACAGGAAGTTCTAGTTGGGTTCTAGCTGTGAGTAACCTGCAGTCCACATAGATTTCTAGGTCTTGGATTCAGAAGAGAGCCCAGCCATTGGTCTTTCTAATTCTACTCAACTTTATCAGTCATTCATCTTCAATTGGGTAGGGACTTCTCTAGTCGATTTTTAATTCACTCATAGTAATTTGTAGCAATTCTCTAATTACTCATGATAATAAGTAATATATGCTATATACGTACTTGTTGGGGCTCAGACTGGAGTTGGAGCTTGGACATAAGGTTTGGACCTGAAGGCTTTGCTTGTGACTCATGGAAGCCATGAAAATTAGAGGAAGATAAAACAGCAGCTGAAGATAAATGTGTTCAGCTATGAGCTGAAAGCAAGAACAAAAGTGAGGTTTTAAGAATTGATATGATAAATAGGGAGGGCTAAAGTCCCAAGTCAGGAACTGGATGGAAAGCAGATGAAAGCATGTATAGGTTTCAATTAAGATCTCAAGACATTGCCCTGAGTGTCTTGTGTGTCCATAATTTGCTTTCATGTTCTCTTGAGTGCATGAAGTGAGAGTGATATTTTTAGTTGAAAGAGGAGGTTACTATTGATAATAGGGTCTCTTTGTGACAATATGTTTTTTGAAACAACTTCTCTTGGTTTTCAAAAATGTGGTAGGACTTTATAGTTTTATGTCATTACCTACTGATCTTGCATGTATTCAAAGAATGTGTCTATATATTCTCTTGATGTGCAAATATAGAATATGTTGCATAAAATAATATTTCCACTCCCTTTCCAAGTTGTGTTGCTAAGGATCTAATGAAAATCATGTTTCGTTCCAGTATTTATTTCTGATATTCAGACAAATTTTTCACTCTGAGTGGGAGAGAGAGAGATTCTGAGGAAAGATGAAGTTCTTTTGATGTTTGGGCAGTGGGCGTTGAGCTAAAAGGATTCAATGAGACAGATGAACAAGGACATGGCTGGGCAGGATAAAGAGCATGTCTTGTGTCTTTTTCAGTGTATGGTGAGAACAGGATAATGGGCACATTTTTATCCGAGTAATATTTTATAAATAATGAATTGAGTGATATTCACTTTTTTCTTTTTCTCTATTACATAGAGAGATATCTCTCACTCTATCTCTCTCTATCTATTGAGATATATATCTCAATGCTGTTACCTCTTTCTAGAAAATTGGGTGTTCAGTGTTTTGTTGTTGTTGTTATAATTCATCACATTTCCATTTCAAATGTTTTGTTTAATTTTTTATTTATGGAAATATCATGAAAAGCGTGTAGAGCTTCTTCATACTTGTCCTCTTAGTTCTGCTTTGAATAAAGTATTAAATTAATAAAGTATATTTTTCATAATTAATCAACCAATAGTGGTTGCTTAATATTAAATAAAGGCCATGCCTAATTCAGTTTCTTAGCTTTTCACTAATGTCCTTTCCTTGGACATCATCTCTGCAGTGTCACGTGGAATTTAGTTGTGTTGTCTCCTGAAGATTTCTTCTTCACTCCTGAAGGTGTTTATGAAAATATCTATCATTTTCAACTGCTTAGAGCATTTTTTGCTTTTATTCTTCCAACGGATTATGTATGTGTATAAATTTTCATACATAGGTATATATACATACATGTCTAGTATGCATACTTCATATAATTTAAATTAAAATTGCCATCATTTTATAGGACTATGGCAACCCTACATCTATTATATAACATAGATTGTTAAGATGTGAGAAAAAAAAGATTTGGTAAAATTTTCCGAGAATGTTATGGTATAGTCAGTGTTATAAAACTATTCTCAAGTGATATAAACTGTAATATAATTTTTAAACGGTACAGTTTTTGATATACACTCCGTTTAACTTTGCTTTATTGTTTAATCATTAAAATTTATCAAATTTTTTATTAATTATATATTTGACATAAAAGTACTAATATCATTATGGGCATGTTAAATTTTTCCTAAATACTTTTCTGTCAGTTGTTCCTTGAATTTCACATACTGTTTTATGTTTCTCTAAATATTCTCTTTCTATGTATTCTATTTCACTCATTTTATGAAGCCTGAAGATCTTTTATTGTCTTTAAATTATGCAATTATAAATTTTCCCATACTTTTGGTCCACTTTAAGCTTTTTTGCTTTTATTTTTTCTATGTCTACACTGACAAAAGAATTCAATAGAATTGACAATTGTCTTTTCTTATTCACTACACACTGTGAATTATGCAGTGCTTTGAGTACAGCTATGCTCCAGTGTTTGTAGATTAAGTAAAAAAAATACATACATTAAAAAAATTTATTTGTACAACTAATGAGAATAAAAAATAAAAGGAGAATATCAAGAAAACGCTGGTAGTCTTTAGTGAGTGTAGGTAGATGCTGTTAGCAATTTTTAGCGTCTTGCAAACTTCCTATAGCTTATTGTATTTCATTTTGAAATTGAGGAATATGAATGTCTATGCACTGGGTTGAAATCCAGCTTTGCAAGAAAGAAGTAAAATGACAGTGAAGTTTAAACACAGCTATTTCAAATTCTATAATGATTCTTATTTGGAATTGTAGTTTCCTCATGATTTTGTGAAGTTAATTTCTCTCAAATAAAAGTTCATTTAATACATGGTATTATACATAATAGGGGCAGTGTAATGTGTCTTTGTATTTGTTTATTTTGTAGTATTCCTTTTATGTAAACTGGGTTAGCCTCACACTCACTGTGTAGCCCAGGATGTCCTTGAGCTCTACATAGTACTTTCTTATCCTCCTGAATGCTAAGATTACAGACATCATGACACATTTCTGAAATGTGTACTTTGCAATTGCAAGATTTTCTGCTTTTGTGTATATAAAAATTGTACATGTACACAAAAAAGAATTTAAAGTTCTACATATCATATTTTCTGTGTATAAGAGAAATTTCTCCCATATATTGAAAACATGTTGCTCAAATATATTGCAGCAAAATTGTGTTTTAGGGTTATTTGCAGAGTTTGCTAAGAATGCTGTAAGCGGTGGAACTTAGAAAGAATAATTAAAATTGATGAAGCCCTAGCTAATCTTAAAGTATGAGAAGAAAGAAAAAGAGAAAAATCATGATACATCATATAGAAATTTTAAAAAAATGATCAATACCTACTTTGAAAATCTTTGCACCCACATGATGAAAAACACAAAAGAAACAGACACAGTCCTAGATTCCTATGAATTGCCAAGGCTGAATCAAGAAGATATAAAAATTCTGAGCAACCCAGTATCAGTCAGTGAAGGTAAAAATGTAATTTAAAACTTAAGAGCAAAGAAAAGCCTAGGTCCTGCTCGATTCACAGCTGGACTTTGCAGGTAATTTAGAGACAATTTAATGCCTACTGCTCTAAAACTCTTATGTGGAAAAAAAGGGAAGCAATTCTCTCAAACTCATACCTGGAGGCAAGTCTTACCCTGATATCAAAACCAGAGGAAGACCCAACCCAAAAGAG
Source organism: Myocastor coypus (assembly GCA_004027025.1). NCBI lineage: Eukaryota > Metazoa > Chordata > Mammalia > Rodentia > Myocastoridae > Myocastor > Myocastor coypus. The sequence goes on from PVJA010013042.1 coordinate 4,808, forward strand.
AACTCTAGGCCAATCTCTTTAAACAAAAATCTTCAATGAAATGCTAGCAAAAATAATGCAGAAAAGTCGATTATAAACTACAACCAAGTGGAATTCATCCCAGGAATACAGGGATGGTTCAGTATATGCATATCAATAGGTGTATTACACCACATTAATTGATCGAAAGGCCAAAATTACGTGATCATGTGAACAGAAGCAGAAAAATCTTTTGACTAAGTCCAAGACTTATTCACAATAAAAAATACAGAAAATTGGAATAGATAATTTTCACTTTGATCTGAAAAAGCCGTCTATGACGAACAACAGACAGCATCATACTAAATGGACAAAAACTGAAAGCCTTCACTTTAAAATTAAAAAAAGGACAAGCATGTCCACCACTGGCACTTCTATTCAGTAGAGTTCTATTAGCCAGAGAAATTAGAAAATTGAGGGAAATACGAGGAATAAGGATAGGACAGGAAGAAGTGAAATTTTTAGAATTCACTGATACTGTGCATGGAGGACTTAAAAATCTCCACCAAGAGACTTATATATTAAATAATTCATTGTAGTAGTATGGCAGGACTCAAGGTCAACACTCAAAAATCAATACCTTTTCTGTACACACACTGAAAGAAATATTGGGGATACTGACTTTTCCAATAACATAAAAAGAAATGTTTAGTTAGTTTAATAAAGGAGGTAAAAGATTTTTATAGTAAAAATATAATACTCTGAAAAACACATCAAAGAGGATTTCAGAAAACAGAAAGGATTTCCTTTCTCATTGGCAGGAAGAATCAACATTGTGAAAACGTCCATGCTCCCAAAATTGATATATGGTTTCCATATAGTTGCCATTGAAATACCACTCGTACACTTCACAGATATATAGAAAACAGTCTTAGGAAATATTCATCTGGAGCCAGAAGTGACATACAATAACTATAGCAGTCCAGGACGACAATGGAAAGGCAGGGGCTATCACAATCCTTGACTTGAAATTATACTGCAAAGCTACTGTGATAGAATCCATATGGTGCTAGCAAAAAGAAGTCCTGAGGATCAGTGCAATAGATTAGAAATGGGAAAAAACAGCTACCAATACTTTGAGCCACCTTGTATTTGACAAAGAGACCAAACCTGTTCACTGGAAGAAAATTAGCCTCTTTAATAAATGGTGCTGGAAAAACTGGTTTTCCACATATCAAAGGCTAAAATTAGGCCCATGTCTATCACTATGCATTAAACTACAGTCCAAATGGATGAAAGATCTAAATATTAAAACAGAAACACAAAATCCTCTGGAGTAGAAAGTAGGTAGAAATGTTGACGTCATAGAGGTAGGTAGAGATTTCATGAACAGAAACATAACAGGAAATAATTCAACAAATCTACCAGAAACTCCTCTAAAAAAAAAAAAGACTTTCTACACATCAAAAGAAATCACCAACAGGGTAAAAATAAAACCCATTAATTTGGAAAATAAAATAGCCAACTGTCTTTCTGACAAGAACTTCTATCCAAAACATGTAAATAACTGAAAAATTTATGTTCCCCATATTCAAGACCCAATCAAAAATAGGCATCTGAGATGAATACACAATTTTCAGATGAAGCAATCCAAATGGCAAATAAATGCATGAGAAGCCATTCAATTTCATTGATCATTCGAGAAACGCAAATTAAAACAACACCTAAATTCCATCTCACCTCACAAAGAATGGCTATCTATCATCAACCAGCCAACCAATAAAAAATGCAGTCCAGGCTGTGGGTTCAAAAGACCCTTCTCCGCTCTTTGTGGAATGTGTACTGGTGTAACCACTATGGAAATCAGTATGTAGATTCCACAAAAAATTATGATTAGAAGTTGCATTTGACCCAGCTATTCATCTCCTGGGTATTTTTCCAGAAGAACTGAAAACATCAAGCCACAGCAATATTTGTGCCATAGTTACGTGTTGGAAGCAGCCAAAATGCATATCAACTGAGGAATGGATAAAAGGATGTGGTATTTCTAAACCATGGAGTATTGTTCAGCTATATAGAAAGATGAACTCTAGGCTTTTATAGTTAAGTTGATGCAACTAGAGACTATTCCCGTAAGAAAATAAGTCATGTTCCACATGTACAAGCAAGGTATTGTCTCCCTAGTGTAAGAAACTGAAAGAGTAAATGGAATCTGAAAGATGCAGTGGATACCTAGAGGGAGGGAGACTCTTCCAAGAGAAGGGAAGCTGGATGAGGGAAAGGAGAAAAGAGAGAAGGAAAAGAAAAAGAAATATGTATGTAAACACAGGATAGCTTGGATAATCATACTGCTGATCGTTCAGGTCTATTGAAAGAAGCAGTCGATGCTTAATTATTTTTCTCTTTCTAAAGCGTGTATAATTTCTGACCAGTTTTGCAGAGTTATATCTGCTAATGGGAACAACTAATGTGAACAGAACAGCATGCAGCATAGTGACCATTGTTAAATCCTATCGTATGGTTTAGTGAAATTTGCATTCTTTCTAATGATTTTTTTTTAACTCTCTGTTGTATTATCTTTGAAAATAAGAAAAGAACCCTTTAAGAACACAAGAACAAGTTCTTTGCAGATAATGTGTGTGATATAAATTTATTGTTTTCTTATATTAGATGAAATTAGTAAAGATAATTTGAAGATGTGAACAGATCTGAGTACAGTAATTATTCAGTTCCATTCACATAGAAATTATTAAAAGGATAACTAATATGATATTCAGAAACAAGATAAGTGAATTGATTATAAATAAACCCTTAAGTTAAATAAATACATATATACACACATGCGTACATATATTACACTTTATTTACTTAAAATATCTATGAAAATGGCTTCAAGAAACCTTTCAAAGCCGGACGTGTTGGTGCACGCCTGTAATCCCAGCACTCGGGAGGCTGAGGCAGGAGGATCGGTGTGAGTTTGAGACCAGCCTGGGCTACAAAAGTGAGCTCAAGGCCAGCCTGAACTGCATAGTGAGACCCTGTCTCAAAAAGACAAAAAAAAAAAAAAAATAAAATAAAATAAAAAAAAAATAAATAAATAAAAAAAAATAAAAATGAAAAAAAAGAAACCTTTCAAGTCTTTTTTATGAATTTTTTTCTTTTCTTATTTCTTTTAATAAGAAATAGCAATGTGACAGTTTCAAAACACGTTAGTAGTACATTTCCAATATTTGATACGATGCATATTGTTGTCCTCCTACTAGTTATACAGAGCACAGGACGTAGATGTCATAGTTTTTGTAATCATTATTGCAAGTTTTTTTTTAACAGATATTTATTTACTATGAGTTTTCTTTCGAATTAAGTAGTAATCAAAGTGAGAAGCTTTTCTAACAAACTTAAAATCTTTTTATTTTTATTTTTTCCTTCTTTCTTTCTTTCTTTCTTTTTTTTTTTTTTTTTTTTTGTATTTTAGGGCCCTGTAAGGCATTCAGAATCTCTCTGCTAGATTGGACTCGTAGTGATCTGCCTGTTTACAGCCTCCCAAGAGCTGGGATTAGAGGTGTGCACCACCAGGCCCAGTCTCACGTGCCATTTCAGAGCAACCCAGGGTGCGGGGCTGGCACAGCAGGCCTGGGGATCTAACCTCTTGCAGATGCTTTAATCCTCTGAGCTATTTGGCTCCTTTTTTGTGTTCAAAGCTCTGTACCAAATGTGTAAAAATTTGTAAAATTAAAAAAATAAAATTCTAATCAATCTATGTATATTTAAACCGTATCTAAGCACTTTTTTTAGTTACCAGCTAGAGTGTTAGAAACAGCCATGGATCCCTGGACTAAAGCACCTGCTTAGGCAGAGCTCAGTGGCCGGTTCAATCCTGAGCCTGTGGTACCGGCCCCGCCCCTGAGGTGCGCTGAGATGGCGACTGAGATTGAGCGTGGTGGCGCGCCCCGGTAATCCTGGTGCTTGGGAGGCTGAACACAGGTGCATCACTAGGAGTCCGAGCTACATAGTGAGACCCTGTAGACCCTTATTAAAATACAAATAAAATAAAGATAAAAAAGGAACAGCTATAGGTATGTTTGTTAACTTAGTGACCAGACACTTATACATCTTTATATATGTCACTTATACTTTTTTAGAAAGCTTATATCTTAGCTTGTGAGCTATGTATCTGTATGTTCATTTTACATATTAGTAAATATTTCTGTGAAAAATTCATAGGTCATTCATTCAAATTATTTAAGAAACAAGGAATTTACAATGTCATAAGCATAATTTTATGCAACAGTGTAATCCATTAGGTAACTAATAAGCATGAGGTCCATAGTTAAATTCCTTGTGTCATTCTCAGTTTTCTTTAAAATATGAAAAGCTCTTTATAATTCAATCCATAATCCTAAACAATCACCTTATCACACATCAGTGAAAAAAAAATGGCCAACTGTAATGAAGGTAGGACAAGACACATCACAAAAGAACCAAACAATAGAAAACATTTCATAAAAGATATATTCCAACTATGAAAAGAATTGCTTCCTTGGTATCTTCACATCCTTCTCTTCTGGGTGCCTATGTACGATACATTGTTTCCTCGGATAAGTGCGTCCCCATAAGTATTCTTCAGTTGTCCACTAACACACTCTTCTGTCTGCTCCAGGGCTATTTTCATATAGCAATTCAGGCACGCCAAATTTAAATTTGGGACCCCTCCCAAATTTAATGTGACCACAACTGGCCCGCCAATGATTTGCTTTCAGAAGTCACTAGGGTTTTGCTTCTGCAGACTCATTGCAACAGTCTTGACAGGCAGGAAACCTGAGTTCTAATCCCAGCTCTGCTATTTCATTAGCTGTGTGGCTTGAATAACTCATCGCTCCACCTCTTTCAGCCCCAGGCTCTTCATCTCGAGGGTGGGACCCAGAACCCTCGTCCAGGTGCCCCACAAAGCCGTCCTCCACGCACCATCACAGCCTCATTCTCAATTTTTTTTGAAATGGTCCTTTGTCACTTTCTTGTTAGTGTAGTTTTTATTTTAATTAAATCATTTTGTAAAGACAGGTACAGATGTAAAATATTTAAGGGAAAGATGGTGTGGATTGTCAGTTCCATTTTTATTAAAGCTGTCCAGGAGCCCGGCGTGATGGGGACACCGACAATCTCGCTCCTCTGCGAGTATGAGCTGGAGGGATTATAAATTTGCTCCTTGCCTGGACAATTTAGCATATTAGCAAGCGTCCGATTCAAAATAAATAAATAAATTAATTAATAAATAAATTAATTAATTAATAAAAGTGCTCTTCGTGCAATTGAGTATCAAGGCAAAGGTTCCCTGCCTGGCCCTGAAAATACGCCTGAGCCTTACTTTTTTCTGTCAGGTGAGCTATATCATATTGAATTGCTATGTTTGAACACTACGTTACTGCCACACCTGTAGCTTTCTCCACGTACTTTTATGTTGAAAAGCAAATTGAGAATTGTTATTATCTCTGTATAAAGCTGTTTTTAATGAATCATTTTTTTTTCTTAATCTCCATGTCTCATACTGCAATTCCTTGATAGTTCCTTTCTAGAATTCTATATTTTCAGCTTTGCTCCAATGGGTTTATAGACATACCCTTCTTAATTTTTTCTCTATTTCACTATTTACTTTGGGCCTTTTAATTATCATGCATCCTTTGTCAAAAAAAGACATGCTCCAGCGATGTACAGATCTACAGCACAGCCTCATTTCTCTATATTTTTATTTCCGTATCTCAGCGCGTGCTCAGATATCGCCAACAGACAAAATTCAGCGCAGCCGAAGCAATACGCATCCTCCCGTGTCCCAATTCAGGCACACAGTTGCTCTCCTCCGTTTTCTTTTCACATGTGCCATCATGGCCAAAGATCATTTTCTTGTTCCTTTAAGACTCCTGTCCCCTTCCTTTCCTCTGGGACCTTCACATCCCCTCAAGTGAAGCGCCACTGTCACTTAGCTTTGTTCTCACAGGCTCCCTGCCTCCTCCTCGCCGAGAGCTTTCCCGGGTCCTACGGTGAACAGAATGTGCGCACTGTGGATATTTCTGGCCTGATGTCCGTCAGCATTAATGGTTTTCGCTTCCTTTGCATAATGATAGTCCATTGGTGGGCTGGAAGATCTTTAAGGACAGGGAGGTTTGTTAGCATTGCGGTCATTGCCTGGTGTCTTGCATATATAAGATCTAATAGTTAAAGAAAGAAAAGTACGAGATAAGTGTCTTAAAGATGTTTCTATAAGTATGTCTTCTTATTATTCTGGTTCCTCCAGAGGCATGAGTGTGTATGTGTGTGTGTGTATTTATGCGAAGGGGAATAACTTACTGTCGAGAATTTGTTCATAAAATAGCATAAGGCTTTGTAATTTTTCACAAGAGAACATTCAGTTAAGTGAGATAAGCCAGACATAGAAAGAAAATGGTTGCGCATTCTCACGTGTATGAGGAAGCTATACATGTTGACATCATGGTAGAAGGACACAGAATAGTGCTCACTAGGGATTAGGAAGGGTGGCAGAGCAACGCCACGGAGATGGGACAACTAAAGTGCTAAAACATGGCTCAACGACAAGAGGAAATAAGGACACGCATCACGGCGGGGTGAACATAGTTCACAATGGTTTATTGAGTGTTTCAAAATTGTTGTAAGAGATTTGGAATGTTTTCCAGACCAAAGCAATGATAAATATTTGGGAAGATGGAGATACAAATTATCTTTATTAGATCCTTACACTTTGTATTCACGTATCTCTCTCATGCTACCTTAAAAATATGTACAACAGTTACGTGTCCAATGAAGACAAAAATAAGAAAGCATTAGCTCACCACATAGTGACGAAGACTGAGATTCAGAAGAGAGCGGCCTGTAGCTCAAGCGAAGTCTGAGTGGATCACATTCTACACAGCAGGAGGGTCTGGCAGCTGAGAAAAGAGAGGCGAAGAGGAGGAAGGAAGGGGAGAGGAGGGCAGGAGAGGACGGGTGGGAGGGGAGGAAGAGTGGGGAAGGGGAGCGGGGAGGAGAGAGCTTCCTTCACGCTGTTGTTCTCCTCAGACCTTCAGTGTATCAGATGCAGTGGTCCAACTTTGGAAGTCAGCCTAGTTTTCCTCATGCGATAAATTTAAATCCTCACCCAGAAAATACACAGACATGTGTATAACCACGTATCTGTGAACTTCTTAGTCAACTTGACATGCAAAATTATTACACTGAGGTAAACAGACTGAAATTTAAAAATGTCACACATGGTTTGGAACAACTGGTTCATGAAATTTGATTAACAATAGTTGAGATTTTTTTCAAAAAATATTAGTTATATAGCTGAGTTCTAAAAATGAATATCCACTAAAATATTAGACCAAAAGCATAAAAATAAAAATATCAATAAGCTTAATTTTTCATTGTGTTTTTATTTCCAGAAAGGAATGAACTTATGTGAGGTTGAATAATTAATAGAGATTTATTGAGGTTAATAATAGCTAAATCTTCATGCAAAATCAATGCTATGCTAGGTATTCTTTCAAGGAACATTATGTGTTAAGAACTATTTAATCCTGACATCAATTAAATGAGGTTTATATCATTATTTTTAATTTACAGTTTATAATCTAAACTGTAGAAAGACTACACGTGCTTTCTGAAGTCAAACAGCTGACAAATGACAAAACTAGGATTTAAACTTGGCCCTGATTCAGAAATACTTCTTGATTTTTATCATGTATGTCAGGTATTCCCCTTCACATGGAGAGTATAGAAATGAGTAAGATAAAATCTCTACTGTACAGGATTTATAGTTCTCCAGGATTACAGAACACCTACAGTCTTACTTTCCATACACTTGCCGTTCTACGTAGAGTAACCTTAGACATCTGAAATAAAGTCTTGTTTGAATGGAAACATCACACAGACAGAAAAAACAGTTACTTACATTCTGGAAAAAAAATATGTTAAGAATTATCAAGTGCGGACTCCCCTAGAGCAGAGTGTAACTCCTATGCTTGAAGAGCAAATAGGTCAGTAAGTGAGAGAAAGAGAAACGGTGGCAGATGGCCAGAGAGTTGGGGAGAGGTCAAACCCCGAAAGAATTTGTCAGCTCGCGTAGCACTTTTGGTTCTTCTACTTGCTAAGGCTTAGGAATTTGGCTCGCGGCTGGTGGAACAAAATTTCACTTCCGGTTGAGCATACCCATGCTCGCTGCTCTTTGAGGACAGACAGTGGAGGTAAAGTTGGAGAATGGCTTGCTGTCGGTCAGCCTGGTGGCGGTGGCGGCTGGGACCCTGGTACTGGTGTGGGAGTAAACTGGTGACGTAGTTTCATGGTGGAAAAACAGGATTGGCTTCCCACTTAGGTGCTCATTTGTTACGTGGGTGCATTAGGTGGATACGTTTTGGTTGTTTAATGTCTCTGTGTAGAGCAGGAGCAGTTAGGCAGTGTTTGACCAATCCTGGCAATCCACTGACAAAGAAAGACGGTACTCACATGATTATCCTAACTTTACAACAGCGAGCATAAGGAAATGACTTTATTTTTATAAAGTCCTGGCAGAGAAGTACGCTGGCTTACTAATGCCAGAACTCTCCAAGAGGTAAAAACAGATTGAAACCAACCAACAAATAAAGGACATTGGTAATAGGCACATACTGAATTTTTTAAAACAAATCATAAAAGGCATTACCAGCAATTTTACTTACTGTAACTGATCATCGCACTGTCATAATATTGAAAAGAATGGCCCGCTGATACAGTGCTTATGATAATACACACTTGGCTTATAAGTTGAATTTAAAATTAGCCTTTTCAGGTTGAAAGTGAAAAACTTTTCATTCCTAAAAGCATCATGGACACTAAGTAGTAGACAAGCTGAAGAATATCCAGAGTGTTTCATTTATATAAACATAATGATTTGCAGAGCATTGGCTGTGATGAAGACTAAGGGCCCATGCTACGCATGAAAACCTGGATAAGGTATTAATATTTTAGTCTCTCCATTTCCTGTGGGATTATGGCTTCCAGTTGTAGAGGAGAATATTATAGTCTTATTTACTATAAAATTCATACATTGTAGAAGAGTATGTTAGAGGTCCCAGTTGGGCTTTTCCTGAATTTATTATCTTACAAAGTCAAATACAGATGCATCTTTCATAAAAGGAATCAGCTTATTTTAAAGTAATATCTGAGATGCTTCGATCAACTTATTACATTTTGATGACCATTTCAGGAGGTGAACCGTAGTAGAACAGTGGGAAGAATACAAATGAGGTATAAAAGTTATTGATGAACAGCAAGAGAATTCAAAATTCAAGGGTATTTAACAATAAATATAATAAAAGAAATACTATTATAAGATAATAAAGTTGTTTTAAGAGGCTAATAAAATAGACACTCAGAGTTCTCCTTTGGGCCAGTTGTGTTCAGAAACTTCACATAAAGGAGTGATAAGGCTAAAAAAAATAGCTCTCTAAAAGTATTGTGCTTAGTTCTATTTTCTACTGATGCATGTTTGTTGTAGTAGTGACTGTGCTCATCAGCAGGGACATCTTAACTGTGTGTATACTCGGGTTTCTGGGTCTCCACTCCCAACTTTCTCCTTTGTTGGTCTCCTTCCCATTGGACAAAGTTCTATGTCCTTCTTTCCTATATTCTGTCACTTGGTTCCTTCTTTATTTATGCTATGAGTTTCTTATGCAAGAGAAACCAGGCCATAGCTATGCTTAAGTACCTCATCTATTCCCCTGGCGATGTGGTCTCAAGATGCACCCACTTCCCTACAAATAACTCAAATATATCCTTCTTTACAGCACAGTAGTACTCCACTGTGTGTCCGTGTCACAGTTTCTTTTTTATTGTATTTTATTTATTTTTAAGAGTAAAAATATCAGAAGCAAAAAATAGAAAAAATAACAGTAACAAGTAACAGTACATACAGTACAGAATTTCAAAACAAGAAAAAATTAACAATGATTGCATTACATATTTTCATCATCAAATCAGTATAGATTAACAGACACAGGTATGTAAGACTGATCAAACAATTAAACATTAACACTTTCAGTAAACATTATTTTTTTTAACTCTTCCCATGCATTTTGTATTTAAGTCACTCTTCTAAAAAATATGATAGGGGTTGAGAATGCAGAAAGCACAATGTCCTGAGATTGATTCCTGGCACCGCTCAAAATTTATTTATTTATTTATTTATTTATTCATTCATTCATTCATTCATTCATTCATTCATTTTTCTGAGTCCTTACACTAGGGAAACTATACAATATTTGCATATGTAGGTCTGGTTTATTTCACTTATAAGTATACGTTCAAGATATATCCATTTATATATGAAGTCTTCTAGTTTATCATTCCTTATAACTGAGTAATACTCAATTTTATGAAAATAACATATCCTTTTCAGTCATTCTCCAGATGATGGGGCAGCTTGGTTATTTCCAGGATTTAGCTACCACAAATTTTGCTGCTATGAACATAGGTACACAGATGTGACTATGATATGAAGTTTTCAGTTCTTCTGGAAAAATTCCCAGCAGGGGGTTAGCTGGATTGAATGGGATTTCCAGCTCCAGTTTTTAAGGAGTCTCCACAGTCATTTCCATAATGTCTTCACCAGTCTGCATTGCCACCAGCATTAGAGAATTATTCCGTTCTCCCCACAGCCTTTCCAGCACTTATTGTTGGTTGATTTCTTTACAGTAGCCATTATTTCTGAGGTGAGATGGTATCTAAGTGTTGTTTTGATCTGCATTTTGTGAATGGCTAGCGATGTGGAGCACTGCTCCATGTATTTGTAGACTTGTTGAATTTCTGTCTCTGAAAAGTATGTTTTCATCTCAGATGCCCATTCCTGGATTGGATCTTTGAATTTTGGGAACCCTAGTGGTTTTTAGTTCTTTATAAATTCTAGATAGAACTTTGCCTGAATATTATTAGTTAAAATATATATTTTTTTAAATTTGTGGGTTGTCTTTTCACTCTGTTGGTAATTTTTTTTGACATGAGAAAACTTCGCATCCAGAGGAGGTCTCATTTGTTGATATTTTCGGTGTTAAAAGTGCATTTTGACTCTTGTCCATGAACTCTGCTTACCACGATGTCTTTAAGATTTCCTCCAACTTTCTCCTCTAGGCAGTTTAGGGTGTCTCTTTTAATATTTAGATCTTTAACTTAATATTAAAATTTTTAAATTAATATTTAAATCTTTTGATTTTAGTTTAGTACATGGTGATAGGCCTGGGTCAACTTTTAGTTTTTGACATGTAGAGAGCCACTTTTTCTAGCACCAATTGTTAAAGAGGCTATCCTTCTTCCAATAAACATGTTTGGCCCCTTTGTCAAAAATAAGGTGGCTGAGTGTGTTTGTATTTAACTTCTGCATCTTCTAATCTATTCCACTGATCCTTAGGTCTATTTTTTTCCAATACCATGCTGATTTTATCACAGTAGCTCTGTAGTATAATTTTAGGTCAGGAATTGTAATGCCTCCAGCTTTACCTTTGTTGTCCAGGATTGTCTTTGTAATTCTGGGTCTTCTTTGGTTCCAAATCAGTTTTAGGAATGACATCTCCAGGTCTGTGAGGTACGTTGATGGGATTTTGATCAGAATTGCATTAAATCTGTATAACAGTTTAGGGACTATGACCATCTTCACAATATTGGTTTTCCTATCCAGGAGCAGGAAAAATCTTTCCATTTTCTCAAAACCTCTATCATCTTTTTTTCCAGAATACTGTAATTTTCATTGAATAGATCTTACTTCTTTAGTTAGACTAATTCCTAAATATTTCATTTTCTTCGGTGCTATTTTAAACCCTACTGTTTCTCTAATTTCTCTCAGTGTGTTTGTTATCTATATAGAGGAATGCCATTGACTTTTGCATGGTGACTGTGCAACCTGCTATGCTACTGAATTTGTGTATTAATTCTAGTAGCTTGTTGGTGGAGCTTTTGGGGTCTTCCAAATAAATTATCGTGTCATCTGCAAATAATGATAATTTAACTTATTCTTTACCTATTTTTACTCCTTTTACTTCTCTCTCTTGTCTAATGGCTGTAGCTAATGATTCCAGAACTATACTGAACAGGAGTGGTGATAGAAGACATCCTTGTTTTGTACCAGATTTGAGAGTAAAAGGCTTCAGTTTTTCCCCATTTAGAATTATGTTAGCTATTGGATTATCATAAATGGCTTTTATCAGATTGAGGTAGAGGCCCTCTATTCCCATTTTCTGCAGTACTTTGAACATGAATGAGTGTTGGACTTTTTCAAAAGTCTTTTCTGCATCAACTGAGATGATTATGTGATTTTTGGCTTTGGCTCTATTGATATAGTGTATCATATTTATACATTTGCCTATATTGAAGCATCCTTGCTTTCCTGGGATAAATCCTACCTGGTCATGCTGTATAATCTTCTTGATGATTTGTTGTATTCTAGTGGTAAGGATTTTATTGAGAGTTTTTTGCATCTGTGTTCATGAGAGAAATTAGCTGTAGTTGTCTTTTTTAGTTGTGTCTCTTTCTGGTTTTGGTATCAGTGTAATACTTGCTTCTAGGAATGATTTTGGGAGGATTGCTTCCTTTTCATTTTCATTGAAGAGTTTGAGAAGTATTAGGGTTATGTCTTCTATAACTTCCTTGTAGAATTCAGTGGTGAATCCATTAGGTCCTGGATGTTTCTTTGTCGGTAGTTTTTTTTTTTTTATTATTATTAGAATTTGTATTTCACTGGCTGTTATTGGGTTGTTGAGAGTTCTTATATCTTCTTGATTCAGTTTTGGTAATTTATACTTAGAGTATTTATTTGTTCCCATTCTGTCTTCTTAATATATGAGTTCAGGGCTACACATTTCCTTCTAAGAACTGCTTTCATTGCAGCCCATATATTCCAGTAAGTTGTGTTTGAATTGTCATTAACTTGTAGATATTGTTTAATTTCTTTTTAATTTCATCTGTAACCCACTGGTTGCTAAGAAGGGTACTTTTTAATTTCCATGTATTTCTGGAGTTCTTGTGGTTTCTTTTGTTACTTATTTCCAGTTTCATTGCACTACGGTCCAATAGTATTCATGGGATAATTTCTATTTTCTTGCATATACTTAAGCATGACCTATGGATTAATATGTGGTCTATTTTAGAAAATGTGCACCTGAGAAAAATGTGTATTCTAGAGTGCTTTGGTGGAACACTGTGTATGTCCACTAAGTCCAGTTGTTCCAGGTTTCAGTCCAGGTCTGCTACTTCTTTGCTTTTTGTCTGCTTGACCTATCGTTTTTGGGATAAAGTTGTGCTAAGTTCCCCTGTTAGGATTGTGGTATTGGATATCAGATTATCATGTCCATTAAGGTTTGTCTTGTATAACTCAGTGCTCTCATATTCACTGAATACATATTTATGACTGTTACCTCTTCGTCTTGAATTTTTCCATTAACCAGTATGTGGTAGCCTTCTTTTTTAAATTTTATTTATTATTTTTATTCTTGTTTCAGAACCTTCGTTTGTTTATTCACTCGTTTTTATGGCCGGCTCAGCCCACCCCGAGGGCTGGAGCAGCATGTGGTGCTGGGGATCGAACTGTGGTCCCTGAAGTGGCCCAAGCTTTCCCAAGCAGGCGCTTTAGACCACTGAGCCATCCCGCCGGGCCCTTTTTTTTTTTGGCCTTCTTTATTTTGTTTGACCAAACTTGGTTTGAAGTTTAGAGTGTCTGCAAACAAGTTTGCTATCCCTGCTTTTTTCTGAGTTGCTGCAGCATGTAGTACTGTTTTCCACCCTTTACCTTTTAGCCTAAGAGTTTCTTTATGAGTTAAGTATGTTTCTTGTATACAGCATATGGTCAAACTTTGCTTTCTTATCCACTCTGCCAATCTACTTCTTTTAATTGGAGAATTGAGTCCATTTATATTGATGGCTATAGTTGAAATGTATTAACCGATAATTGACATGAGTTTTACTTACTACTATTCACCTTTTTTTCTCCTGTGTTTAATTGGTTGCCCTATTTGGTGGACTCTCTCTGTTCTCATTTGTTGAGTTCGGGCTGTTTTGGTCGTTCTCTATTTTTTTTTTTTTTTTAATAAACCTTGTAGGGTTGGCTTTGACATCATGAAATTCTTTAGTTGTTCCTTATAATGGAAGTATTTCATTTGTCCTTCATATTTGAAGGAGCGTTTTGCTGGATATAGAAGTCTGAGCTGTAATTTGTTTTCATGGAGGACTTGAAGCACTCTGCTTGATGCTTTTCTTGACTTCATGGTTTGTGAAGAGAAATATCCTGTTATTCTGTTGGCTTTTCCTTTACATGTGATCTGTTTCTTTTGTTTAGCAACTTTTAGTACATTGTGCTTTGGCTGTATTTCTGGGATCTTGATTATTGTATGTCTGGGTGTGTTTTTAGTCAGGTTGATGTTATTTGGAGTTATATGTGCTCCAGTTAACTGAATGACCAATTGTTTTCTCAAATTTGGGAAGTTTTCTGCTATTACTTCTGCCGATGTTCTTTTTAAATCGTTTGTGTTGAATCCTTCTTTCTCATTGATTCCTATTAATATCATGTTGTTTATTTTTGCATCATCTTGCAGATGGTGAATTAATTTTTCCTGCATTCTAGTTGTTTTTAAGAGATCCTTTCTTACCTTTTCGTGAGCTGCAATGATGTCTTCAGGATCTGAAATTCTACCTTCATTTTGGTTCATACTGTTTTGCCAGATTGTGATTGAGATTTTATTTTCTTCTGTATCTGTTTGAAACTGTTTCATGTCATCTATTTCTTTCCTATATTGCTCAATCAGGGAGTTCATCATTTTTCTATTCTCTAATTTTTTATCAATGTCTTCTTAATAGTACTACTGATGTCTCTCATTATAGTTGTCCTCTCTCTCTCTAGTTCAGAGATTATTTCTGCTCTGTTCTCCTCTCTACCTTTTTGTAGTTGTTCACCTACTTTAGATGCCTGATGCTTCATACACTGCACTCACGGTGGGCTGGAGGAAGTCTCAGGCAGGCCACAGGTAGTCTCAGGCACACCGGAGGAGGTCTCGGTGAAGGGGATCTCAGGCGGGCTGGAGGAAGTATCAGGCAGGCCAGAGGTCTCAGGCAGGCTGGAGGTCTCACCTGGGCTGGAGGAAGTCTGAGGCGGGCCAGAGTCCTTGGCCAGAGTCCTCACACGAGCTGGAATCCTCAGTCGGGCCGGGGGAAGTCCCAGCTTGACCAACGGAAGTCCTGGGGGGGGGCAGAGTCCTCTGGCAGGCTGGGGGAAGTCTCAGGTTGTCTGGAGTCCTCAGGCGGGCTGTATCCTTCTTTACAGCACAGTAGTACCCCACTGCGTGTCTGTGTCACAATTTCTTTATATACCCATCAGCTTATGGACATATAGTCTGTCTTTCAAGGTTTGTTATGAGGAGTTATGGGACTTTAAACACGTACATACATGTAGTGTTGTAGTAAAGTTAAACTCTTTGGGGAAGATAGCCAGAAAGAAAATACCTGAGCAAAATTAAATTGCCATATTTAGTTGCATGAGAAGTTTCTGTACAGATTTTCATAGTGGTTGTAAGATAGTCAACATAGCATTATTTACCAACTGAAGTGATTCTTTACCAGTAACAAAAAATAGAGGCAGAACATAAATATCTCTTGAGAGAAATGCTTGAGTCTGAGGTATCTAATTTACTGTCATAATATTTTAAAATGTTGCCATCCATACATAGTGCTTATGACAATATTTATTTGAATTGTAAGTGGATGCTAAAATTATCTTTATTTCGGGTAGGAAGCAAAGAAATTGACTTTTTATAAAGCACTATAAACACTGGGTGTGGTGGTACATGCCTGTAATCCCAGAACTCGGGAAGCTGAAAACTAGGAGGATCACTACAATTCCTGTCTACATAGTGAGATCCTGGAGACCTGGTACTAAATGCATGAAAAAAATATAAAAATTTTATGTGAAATATTTAAATGTGAAAAACATCTCACTTTTATATGTGAAAAACACAAATAACATTTCATTTCTATGAACAGAGTGATTTATACTGCTTGATTTACAGTTCTTGCTCGCCCTTGTGCAGAGTATAGGACAAACAATTCTTACTTTCTACTATTTTTCATTCATAAGACGAACTTGGTAGGGAAATCAAGGTAGGAGCCTCTTCATGCTGAGAGAAGACGTTTCGTAGAAGTAACTGGAGGCACATCAAGGCAGGAGTAGGAAAGCTGACGTGCAGGAAAAGGACGAAGCCTGCCAGGAAAATCGGTAGGATGACAGACCTGTTCATGAGGGCTTCTCTCACAATCATCTCAGGTCAACAAATCCTCTATCACCCTGTGTAACAATCCATGGAGACCCTGCTATCCTTGGATACCCGTCATTCACAGTGGGACCGTGGGGTAGCCCATCCAAAAATCCTCCCCCATTCCTTTCTTTCTGGGATAGATAGCTTTCAAGTTAATTTCATCCATCTCATATGACAAAAGTGATACCAGATTAAAAAAAAAAAAGAAGTGAACCCACTGGAAAATATAAGCCACATTCAAAAGAGTGTGCTTATATTGTCTTACTCATAGGTATAGTAAATTAATAAGAGAAAAGTTTCCTTGGAGACACTAAACTTCCTATAATTATCAAAGAAGTTTTAATCTCATATATAATCCATTGAAACTCATTGAGACTATTTATTTATTTATTTATTTATTTATTTATTTATTTATTTTTGCAGTACTGGGGATCAAACTTAGGACCCTGTCTTTGCCAGACAGGTGCTTATGTCTCTGAGCTATCTCCCTGGCTCCAAAATATCATTCTTTAAAGAGCAACGTGCTGATCTAATTTTGCTAGATATGTTTCTGTTGTTTTTACAATATTGAAACAAGTGTTCACTTTTCTTCTGAGAAGGTAGCTACAAACAGTTATCTCAACAAAGGTCCTTTCTCTTTTTATTTTTCAAGCTTTTAACTAAATTTAGACCTCACACACACAAAAGTTTCATGTTTTAGCTTTGGTGTTATCAATGAGATTATATCACCTTTGAAGAAACAATGAGATTTCCACCAGTTTTTCTGCTAGTGGATAGAGCCAAACAAATAATTTTGGGTAATGGTGTCTTACTTTTTTTTTTTTTTTTTCGCAACTAGTCAGCTAACTACATAAAGAAAAAAAATTAAAGGGTGGGTAGAAGAAGACTTGCCTATTTTGACAATAAAAAAATAGAGGATAATTTCCACTTTGGTACAAGAAGCAAGAAGGTGAATGCTATGTAAGAGCACTGTCGCTCTTCTCAAATAGTGGGAGATGGTGCATAACTTTTCAGAACTGCTAGAAAATAATTTTTATTTTGTTAAACTGAAATTGTTGCATGTTATTAGGTAAACTGTGATGCATTTTCAAGAAAGGGACTATTAATGAATTAATGGCTGAGTCCCTTTCAGATTGTAAGATGAAAGGTGTTAAATAATTAGAAAATAGTACTATTCCAGTAGTTTCCATGACAACAAAATTTTGCCACCTGAGAATGCAACCATAAAGTAAATGGAACATAATGAAGTTGCTTAGGGTTGCTTCACTTTGCAATCTCTAATTTCAAACGTCTTATTATTTTAATATTGCATAGATATTTTATTTTTGTTTATCAGTGTTTTCCATGCCACTTTCTCCATTCTTCTTTGTTCTGCATTTCATCGTATTTTGATTGCCTGAGGAAAACACTTATCTCCAAACCATTAGGATACTGCTGCTTTCGAAGAATTTATCTCTTCCCTTACGTCTCTGTCCTTGCCGTCAAAAAGTGTTTCTCTTGAATCTTGCTTCTGTCGAGTACAAAGCCACTTGTTTGGCTCTTAATCTGTCTTGTCATCTATAAAGTACAAATGTAATAAAACCTGTCCCAGGAACTCATTGTCAGAACTGTATGTAAACATATGTGTCAGGTGATCGGTCCTGTATGTGTTGTGTGTTAAGTAGTCAACAATTACAGGCCTCTCTACCATCCACAGGTTTTCCCTCTTCTAAGATATATGCAATGTATTCATGGCAGATATGT
Source organism: Myocastor coypus (assembly GCA_004027025.1). Lineage (NCBI taxonomy): Eukaryota > Metazoa > Chordata > Mammalia > Rodentia > Myocastoridae > Myocastor > Myocastor coypus. The sequence continues at coordinate 22,822 of PVJA010013042.1, forward strand.
CTAATAGAACTAACAGCAAGATAGAGTTCCTTAGTATCTACATTTAATATGATGATAGACAGTAGATAGCCATGGTTATTGAGCACTTTGATTTTGGCTAGTGGGACTCACTAGCTGAACTTTATTTACTTTTTTAAAGAAAGTAATCTTATTGGCATATTTTAGATATAAATAATTATCATTTTCATCCTAAGGAATTGTGTCTGTGGATAATATATCTTGATTGTTTTTTCCCTAAACCTCTCCCTCCCTTTAGCCTCTCTTTGCCTTAACAGAAATTTTGTTCAATTTATTTTCATTTTTTCTTGATATGTTTAATTGTAATAAATTTTTTAAAAAAATATTTATGTATTCGGCACAGGGTCTCGATTCGCAGCTCAGACTTCTGGTGACCCTCCTATCTCAGCCTCCCCAGCACTGACACTACAGGAGTGTGCCACCATGCCTGGTTTCCTAGCAGGGAAGGTACTCCTGGGGCTGGCGCCACATGCAGTGCCAGGGATTGAACCCTGGTCCTTGTGCTATGATTTTGGAAAGGACGGCTGTGTTTACTGGTACATGCGAAAGAGGGACACGCACAGGTTTGCCATCTGATATGCGTGAGACTGTTAACCAAAACACAATTCTGCTTGCAGAACAAATCGTTGGCACCATACCTCGCAATCTTGCCCATCGTACGCACGTACGTCGTTATCATACATTCCCCATTCATGCCATGGCTTCTGCTTATCAATGATTGTTTTTTTCTGTCTTTAAAATGCTCATCATAATTCTTCAGTCTCGTTTTAGAAACAGTTTCTGCTCTGGCTTTCCTTTGTGTGCCTGGCTATGACGCTGTCATCTTTTCTTGTTGCTGAAACAGGATCCCCACCATCCCACAGAGGTCGAAGGAGGAAAGGCTTATGTAGCTCACAGCCTAGAGAGGTTCCGTCCGTAACTGACTGGCTCCAAGCCAGGCAGAATGGGAGGCTGGCAGCGCAGAGGACGGTTCATGGTGCCCAGAAGTACCAAAGCATGAAAGGATCTCAGCGGCATCTTTCCGCCCTTGTAACTTATCTGATCAGGGAGGGTGATACCCGCTGGTTAGTCCTAGTGCCCTTAATCCTAGCACTCCACCATGATTCAGATCCAGAGTCATGTACATGCAGCCATGTGTGAAAAGGCTCCTGAGACCACACAGGCTTTGTGGGGCCGTCTGCCTACAAGCCGTGACAACCACCTGACCCTTCTGCGCTGTGTCTGGGGGATTTGCTAACTTCTGGGACTCCTTTGAGAAGCCTGTTACTTTCTGTTTCAACGCAGTGCAATACACCTCCCTCCTGCCCCTTTGAACTATTTTTAGAGGCTTCTTTTTTCTTCTTTCTTTCTTTCTTTCTTTCTTTCTTTCTTTCTTTCTTTCTTTCTTTCTTTCTTTCTTTCTTTCTTTCTTTTTTCCACTCATGTATTTGGTTCCGGTTCTCACCACGACCTTGGATTCACAGTGATCCCCCTGCTTCACAGTCGTGCACCCCGACCTTCAGACTCTGTCGCAGGGTCAGTGCACGCCAGGGGCGGGACCGGCACAGCACGTGGGACCCAGGCTGGAACCCCATCGCCTGCGCTTGCGCTACTTGTGCGGAGCTCTCTCACCTTCCCTAGACGCTTCTCCTTGGTCTCCTTTCTGTGTCTCCACGCTTCCACGCCTATTTCTCCCGCTTACAAGTGAATCTTGTAAAGCCAGTCAGTTTATAACCCTGTGACTGTTCTACACAGAAATCTCCACTCCAGTACGCATATGCTTTAAATTACCTAGCGGTAGTTTCACAGCAGCAGCTGTTGAGTCCTCCAATCATCCCTTCTCACTCTGTAACCCACCAGTTCTTAAAATGAGTTTAAGGAATCTAGGGGGGGCTTGAGATATTTTCAAGGTGGTTACAAAGTCAAAGCTTTTTCATAATTACACATACGCATTATTTGCTGTTCTGTATTTCACTCCTATTCTCTAGAGAATATTTATTTATTTATTTTTGTTGTTGTTGTTGTTGGTCTTTTTGAGACAGGGTCTTGCTGTGCAGTTCAGGCTGGGCTTGAGCTCACTTTTGTAGCCCAGGCTGGTCTCGAACTCACATCGATCCTCCTGCCTCAGCCTTGCCAGTGCTGTGACTACAGGTGTGTGTCACCACGCCCAGCCTCCTAGTGAATGTTTAAAGCAGCTGCCCAAAGGGTAAAGGATTTTGATGATGTCATTGCTTGCATGGTTAATGGAATGTGTGCTTGCCCGTTCTTGACATTTCAAAATTTCTCAGTTTCGTAAAAGAGTTAGAGACACCTATCATCCCAGTCAATGGAAACTTCTTGGGTTGGAGATTCTTAGTAATTTCTCAAAGTGTAAGTGTACCTGGCAGTAAAAACCTTGAGAACTTTTGTTCTCAGTGTAATGTGACTGTCTCATTGAAGTTTGCTGCGTACGTCTGTTTCCACACAATCCACATTTGGATGTGTATTTAGCCTCTTACTCCTGCATTTTCAAAACGGTCTGAGTAGTCTTACTTATGGAAACTGTCAGCAAAATGTTATCCCACATTTTATTTATTTTTTTTAAAATTTTTTTAATTTTTTTGTCTTTTTTGAGACAGGGTCTCACTATGCAGTTCAGGCTGGCCTTGAGCTCACTTTTGTAGCCCAGGCTGGTCTCAAACTCACACTGATCCTCCTGCCTCAGCCTCCCAAGTGCTGGGATTACAGGCGTGAGCCACCACGCCTAGCTATCCACATTTTAAATGTATATTTACAGCAGGAACTTTTGTGAAGATCCTTAGTCTCTTCATCTGTCAAGTCACAACCTTTTTTTTTTTTTTTTTTTTTTTTTAACCTTGTGGTGTTCACTGACCCTCTCCTGGTTTTGGCACTTGCAGGTTATTTGGTTACTGAATAAAATTATTCAGTTGTTCATCTTCTTGACTATTTAGTGAACACTGATTTAGTGCCGACTGTGACTGCTTGTTTTGAAAACCATCAAGAAACTTAATGTAAGTGATGGAGATGTCAACAGATCAGTGTCATAATAATCATAGAACATCTTGGAAAATGTTTGAATAGAGTTTACTGGAAGAAAAATGAGCAAATCTCCCTAACAAAATGCGATGCGAGACAGTGCCTTGGAAAGGAAGTTGTGCTGAAAAAAAAAAAAAAAACCTAATGCCCCAAGTTGTTTATATTGCTGGGAGCTTCCAAAATCATTCACTCAGTGCATTTATTAAGGTTAAAATATTTCATCCTGGATCCTTAAAACAATACCAGCTTTCTAAAGTCTTAGGAAGGTTCGTTTCAGCTCCTTTTACTACGCTTCTAAGAAAAAGGTTATGAACAATGTTTTCCCAATCTTCTCAAACTTGAAGTCTTGCATTGTGTCTGTCTGCTGTTGTGTATTAAGTTGTGAGCGTCAACAAGCTAATTTCAGAGATCTCCCCCCTCACAACATGTAAATCTTTTATTTCCTCAGAAAACATATGTACAACATAAAATGTATTATTTTAAGTGTGCAGTGCAGTGTTGTGAAGAACACTGGCACCACTGTACAACCACCTGCACTGCCCATTCTGAGAATGTTGTAAAGCCACTGCCACCATCCAGCCTCAGAATTGTCCTCATATTGCACATGTGAAATTCTGCATCCATTAAATAGTAAAATTCCCAACTCCTCTGCTCTCAAATCCTAGCAGCCATTGTTGTTCTCCATCCTGTGCCTACAGCTTGGAGCGCTTTATGGATTCCCTGCACATTGGACCGCGGAGTTTCTGTCCTCTCGTCACAAGTTTGTTTTGTCTAGCACGATGTCTTCGGAGTGCTTCCAGATTGTGAGGCAACTCAGAAGTTGTTCCCTTGTTGAATGTAAAGAACAGTAAACTACATTCGTGTGCACATTCCATTTTCTGCATTCACTATCTATGACTATAAACACGTACATTTATGTTAGATTTCTTTATGTATGGACTTGTAAATATAATATCCACATGACTTATGGTTATTATTTATTAGGGTGTGAACTTAAAGTAGTTATGCAGTTGTTAGATACTTCTACAATATTGAACTTCTTCACATATAATGCAATATTAGAACCCATCTATTTGACCAGAATCTAGACAATCATGAATTCAAACTAAAAATAGCAGGGAAAGTTTAGAATTCTTGTCTTGACTAACTCTGTACGCTGATATCTGTGATCTGAGCAACTACATCAAGGACAGCAATGCATAATACAAAACTCATGGTTAAATTCCTCTCACGTTGGTTTTCTAAATGGGAACTGTTTCTAATGTCTTATCAACTATTATATATTTTTTAAAATAAATGAAAGAAAAATATAAGGAAAAACATTTCTTCTAGTTGTTTTTGCTTCCGTTTTTGCTCTCCAAAATCAAATTAAATCGAATACAAAAAATCTGCAGAAAATAATTTATGAACACACAGAGACACACAAGGAAATGAAGAAAATTTAATACGCAGACACTCGGAAGAAAAGAAAAAGAAAAATCAGTGTAGAAAATACTTCCATTTTTGAAAACAGCTAGCAAGGAGTCTGCCAGTTCTGTCTTTATCTTTTTTTTTTTTTTTTTTTTTTTTTTTTTTTTTTTTTTTTTTTTTTTTTTTTTTTTTTTTTTTTTTTTTTTTTTTTTTTTTTTTTTTTTTTTTTTTTTTTTTTTTTTTTGTCTTTTTGAGACAGGGTCTCGCTATGCAGTTCAGGCTGGCCTTGAGCTCACTTTTGTAGCCCAGGCTGGTCTCCAACTCACATCGATCCTCCTGCCTCAGCCTCCCAAGTGCTGGGATTACAGGCATGCTCCACCACACCCGGCTGCCTTTATCTTTCTACCTCACCAAAGATACAGTGTTTTTCAGAATAGTGTGGAAATTCAGAAAACATCTCAGATCCTCACAACGCCCATATACAATATAAACCCTTGTCACTGATTTTGGGTACTTCGACACTGTACCATCTTCATTTGAAGGAGGAATCAGGACCACAACATGGAGGACCACTCAAATAATGCACACACACATGGGTGCTTGTGCATGTATGGGTTTGTCCTTTCCAATGTTTCCTTTTAATTTTTGCTAGTATAGATTAATAAAGCCAAAGTCTAACAGGCAAGAAAAACTATCAGAATTATATTTTATTGGTAATGCGTTTTATGCTTTTGGTTGCAGGAGATTATGCCTAATATAATTTCTTCACATTTTTGTATTTTTAAAGAGCGCATGAAATAGTATTGAAACAGAGCTTAACATCATACAATTACTAGCTCAATGTGAAGATTTTTTTTGTGCCAATAACGATTAGAAAAATTATCACATCTACACCCTGAGCCCTGTATAACAAACACAATAATATGCATTGTAACAATTACTGGGAATGTACTACTAACGTGTTTTGAAACTGTCACATTGTTATTTCTTATTAAAAGTAATAAAAAGTAAAACAGAATTACAAGATATGCAAAATTTCACTTAAAGCAATATGAATTTTGCAGTGTTCGTTGTAGTGCTTAGTGTTGTCTTCCAACCAGTTATTCAGATTGCCAGATGGATTGGTGCCAAATTGGGAAAAAAACAAAACAACAAAAAAAGAAAAAACAAAGAAAAGAAAAAAAAAAAGCAATGCGCAAGAAATTAAGAAGAGAAAAAGTACAAACAACTGATAAAAGGAGACAAAACAAATTAAGCATTGTAGATTGTAATCAGCAGTCAAACTAACTGAGCATCAAAGCCCTGTGTGGAACGAGTAGACCAGGTGGTTTACTGTACCTTAAGCGCCATCTGTAAAGATGTTTGATTTTCTTTGAGATCTGCTTATATTAAATGCTTGTTGTTACTTGAAGAAGTCATGGCGTTCATAATGGTTATTCAATCTAGGTTAATAAAAAGAAGGGCACAGACTTTGCATATAAAGCACTGAGAGGCGGCTTTAGTAAAGAGGTTGATGCAACTTAGAACTTAGGGTGCACCTGATGGTAGAGTGCTAGCTCTGTATATGCTTGTGAACAAATATAAGTTGTTTAGAAGGTAGTCATATTGTTGAAAATCTGAATAATTCTGTGAGGAAAATGAACTATTTGTACTTAAGTATCTGAAAGGGAAGCTATGTGGAATGGAAAATAAAGATGCTGAAGGAAAGCACAAAAGTGATAACAAAGTAACTCTTTTTCCTTGGTATAAATTCTCTTCTTGAAATAAATGCTTTAAATTTGAATCTTTATTTTATTTTATTTATTTTTTTTCTTGTTTCAGAACTTTTGTTTGTTTATTCACTCATTTTTTTTATGGCTGGCTCAGCCCACCCCGAGGGCAGGGCTGGCGCAGCATGTGGTGCCGGGGATTGAAGCCACCCAAGCTTTCCTAAGCAGGCGCTTTAGACCACTGAGCCATCCCGCCGGGCCCTAAATGCTTTATATTTGAAATAGTTAAAACATGACAGGGGCCAGGGAGATAGCTCAGGGACATAATCACCTACTTGGCTAGTACAAGGTCCTGAGTTCGGTCTCTATTACTTTGCTAATAATACATATCATCGACGTGAGCTAATACAATTGATTTTAATGAACACTGAAAAGCTCTTGATCACCGTATTGTTTATCACTATCAGCAGTGTTATGGTTTATGCCTAGTTGTTCCCCCAAAGCCTGATGTAGTTCCTGGGTGAGGACTTCTATAGATTGAGACTTGAGTTGTGAGTCACTGGGATTATGTGTTTTAGTATTGATGGGATTATCGGTCTGAGTGGTGGCGCGCGCCGCCTCGCCAGCAAGGAGGACGCAACACACAGCTCTTCCTTCAGCGGTTTATTCCGGACCCTTGTACAAGCTCGGTTGTCTTTCTTCCTTCTCCCTCTTTCTTACTTCTCCCCCGAGCACCCGCGGGCTTCTAACTAAATACTCCCGAGCATCCAATCCCGGTTAGCTACGTGGCACTCAACGGTAGGTCCACATATGCGGAAGCAAGCCAGGGGTTTCAGCCTTGACCATATATGGTAATAAACAATGGCGGAGAGCACTCACCCCTCGGGGGTGGAAGGTGGAAGCTGGCGCCATCTTTAGGGTACGGCAGTACACGGCTCTCCACAGAGTGGGGCTGGAATTATGGGTGTGGTCTAGGGTGGATATCCTAAAACAACGAGCCTGATGGGAATATAAAGAGAGACAGAGCGACAGACTAGAGCTGTTGTTTTCTATTATTCTGTTTGTTTGGCTACCACTGCTACCATTTCGTTGCTGTTCCACCACCATGAACTGGATGCTCTCTGCCCTGTTCCACTCAGACTTGGGCTTGCCGAATATGGACTGAAACCTCCATGAACTGTGAGCTAAAGAAACCTTTCCTTCCTTCATTTTGAGTGTCGGGTATTTGTCCCAGCAACGAGTAAAAAGTGACTAAGACAAGCAGTACGTGTGCTTTAGGGCTACATTCTTCTCTGTTCCCCAATACTGAGACAAACTCAATTGCCATCAAAGAGGCACTCCTCTTTCTCCAGAGCCACTGTCTTCCAAATGGCTACTTTTGCTTCCTTCCTTCACTCTCTCACCTGGTCTTCCAGTTGAGGAGCTTCCGCTGCGACAGGGATTTTTCTTCATTTTCTTTGTTCTTTTTGATTTACACACATTTGCCCGGTAGTTTAGGTCCTGGGGTAGCAGTGCGTACTTTTCATTCAGATAATTTTACTGTCTGCCCCGGAGTTGGTGACGTAACATTTACAAGTCATCTCATCTCTCTGTCAAATACAGTGTTCCCTCACTTATCGAGGAGGTCATCTTCTGGACAGCCCTGCAGTGAGTGAAAATCAGCAGACGCTATATTTATTTTCGTGTTTATATATACTTTAAGACTTCATAAACCCTCCCCACAATCCTATAAACCTTTCCCACACTTTTAAAAACAGTTCAAATATTAACCACTTTCTAAACTCCAATGTAACTTTAACAAGATGCATATACTTTATGGAACAGTATGTATTCATGCACTAAAGAAAAGCATACTATAACCAGCATATTTTATTTCAATTTAATATTCTTTTAAAATGTTATAATTAAAATTTTAATATATTTTTATATATTTAAAAAGTTTTAGAGGAAACCATTAAAACCATAAGTACACATATAAATATATAAACAGTGCTGTACAGTTTCGCAAAACCTGTGATATAAAAAAATCCATGAAAAATAGTTTAGATTATCATTTGAAAACCCATGAAAGAGTGAGCCTGTGAAAGTAGAACCGCAAAATAACAAAAGGCTACTGTGAAACCATAGCATTTTAGAGTAACTAATAATTTAACTTGTGAGTAACTCATAATTTAAAAAGTCAAAGTTCTGCTTTGGGCCACTGAGATAGCTCAGCAGTCTGAAGCACCTTCTAAAGCAAGCTTTGGTAGGTGCAGGGTACCGTGGTTCAATCCTGGGAATCGCGTACCATGCCAGCGCCCGCCCTCAGGGCCAACTGAGCTGGCAAAATAAAAACAAACAAACAAACAAACATCTTCTTTAATAACCTTGGTAACATTCATGAGAATACATATCTCCAAATATTTGTTACTATTACTATTTTGAACATTTGTTACTCCACTAATATTATTGTCTTTTTGATCAATTAATTATTAAAAAACATTAATGTTTTTACAGTGCCGGCCAGATAGCTTGGCATACTAAAGCACCTGCTTTAGGCAGGCACAGGGACTGCGGTTCGATCCCCTTGTGTCATGCTGGCTGTGTCCCCAGGGTGTGCTGAGGTGGTGACTGAGACTGGGCATGGTGGCACGCACCTGTAATCCCAGTGCTTGGGAGACTGCAAACAGGAGGATCACTATGAGTCAGACCTTCAGAGTAAGAGGTTGTAGCCTCTGTCCTAAGTACAGAAAAATGCATGAATAAATGAGTACATGTTTTTATTTCACCCCCATTGATTCCTTCTTCCATGGCCTTCATTCCTGCGTTTTCTGCGGATCTGAGCTTCTGCCCTCTGTATACTATCCTCATTCTATCTGAACACATTTGAAAATTTCTTGCAAGGGTATCTGCTGGTAACAAATTCACTCAATATTTATTTGCCCGAGGAAAACTTCATTTCTTCTTCCCTTTGAAGGATGATCTCACTGGGTCCATAATTCCGGGTGGTGTGGCAGGGCGCGTTTCCTCCCCACAGTGTCTCAGCGTTTCACTCAGCTCATTATTTTGCTTGAGTGGCTTCTGCAGAAGGGATGGGCATGCCCCTCACGTGCTCTGGCGGTGAGGCGCTTGTCTGAAGATGCTTCTGTCTCCTGTCTCCAGCTAGAAGAGTGGACAGTCAGGGGGACCTGTGGAAACCCTCATCCTGGAGTTCTCAGCTTTTGCAATTGGGTTGAATTCTGACAATTCTTTCTGGGCTTTCTCAGTGCCTGTGATTTAAAATATTTATTCTGGTTCTTTCTATTTTTATGCTGCTTATTTATAAATTTTTATAAATCATTTTTATTGGAATTTTTATAGATACTGTGTTCTTTTATTTCAGTCTGCTATTCTTTTCAGTTTGAGGATTCATACCAAGATACTCGACACGAGTTTCCTTCCTTACCTGTGTCCATCTATAAAATCATCTCCCTGAAGACGCTCCTTGCTTTTGCCAGTGCTACAGCTCCTTCGGTCTGGCATGTTTCTCTCAGCTGTTTCTTACACTTTTCCATCCTTTGCCTACCTCCTTTTCCATGCTGTCTCACTGACATTTCAGAGAATTTGTCTACTACTCCCAATTGTTTTAGGTTCTGAGTCTGATAAATCCAACATCCCTAACACTTCCTTGCTTATGAAGTCAGTGCAGGATGTTCAGGGCCTCACTACCCAGATGGGACTCCTAGGGATCCTCCTGTTTTCAGCCCTCCAAGTGCTGGGATCACAGGGGCACACCACCACACCCCGTCTCCATGGCCATCTCAGCAGACCCCCTGGCCCAGTCCAGGACCTAGCTCCTCTGGTTAAGGGCGAAAGTTCTCCCCAGTTAACCTTCTCCCATGCCAAGTTTGAAATCTTGTTTTGAATATTAGAAAGAATAGATTTTTTGTAAAATTTCTGACAATAATTATACAATTGCAATCATTAATTCTGACACACATGATGGAATTACTGCATTTATTTCTTAAGTGTTCCCTCCTGTTGACCTTGGTAACTCGCTTTATTTCATAATGTGTATTGTGAAGGCATGCACAGCTCCTGAATTAAAAATAACCGACGAATTTATGGCAACAGAATGCTTTCAGTTCAAGAAAATACTATTTTATATTGATTTTTTTTTTTTAATTTATTTTTTTCTTGTTTCAGAACCTTTGTTTATTCACTCATTTCTATGGCCGGCTCAGCCCGCCCCCAGGGCAGGGCTGGCGCAGCATGTGGTTCCCGGGGATCGAACCGCGGTCGCTGAAGCCGCCCAAGCTCTCCCAAGCAGGCGCTTTAGACCGCTGAGCCATCCCGCCGGGCCCCATTTATATTGATTTTTAAAGGGATGGGCTGTTTATTTAGGTCTCATCTTAGGATTATGAAAGAATTCATGAAAGACATAAAATAAACTACCTGAGCTCAATCACATAAAGATTATAGTCAGCAATAACTAACTCAGAAATATAATTGATGGCTAGCTAATACATGATGAATGCCTCTCTTAAAGAAAATAGAAGGAAATTCTTTTATTAAAATGTTCGCCAAGGGCCAGCCAAATAGTTTAGCGGATTAAGCTGGCTCGATCTCTAGGCCTGGGTGCTGGCTCCGCCCTGGGGTGCACTGAGAGGGCAATTGAGACTGGACGTGGTGGCACTCGCCTGTAACCCCAGCTCTTGGGAGGGTGTAAACAGGTGGATCACTATGGGTCCGATCTGGTAGGGAGACCATGCACAGCCTGTAGACCCTTCACCAAAATACAGAAAAAAGAAGAAAAGAAAGAGAAAGCTAGCCTGAACCTTGAGCAGTCCATATTGACTCCTTCCAGTGAGTTAGATTTGCATTATAACAAAATTATTTGGGGTTTTATAGTAAAATAGACAATGAATGAGCTCAGTGTTGGTGGAATTCAGCTCAGTAATGAAGAAAATAGAAGCACGCTCAGCCACTGCGGGTGAGCAGGAAGTTAGGGCTTACACATTGAGATGGCTTTAATGAGTTTTCAGATTTTCTAAAAGCAAAACTATAGTTTGGTTCATAGTATACTGGTGTTACTATATACATATTTTATTACAATCTACAAAAGACAGAGGATGCTCTTTATTCTTCAATAAACTAAGAAGTGATAGAAGATAAACAAACTGGTATCCTGTTAGTGCTATAGAATTCCAAAAGAAATGATTTGGATGTGGAATTGCTTTGCAAAGAGGTAGGAAGAATATGCAAGTCCAGTTATCCAGAAGCATTACGTTGTTAAAATATTTATGACGGTGTTTCCTGCGGTAGTTGGGAAACCCCGAAACACCTAATGTATTGCTACATGCCCAGACTTGAAACTGTGCCTCTCTATGTTTCGTGTCTTCTGGTGTTATACTAAGTGTTGAGGAAGAATCTCCACTACAGCGGGCAGTGCTGGTGGAGACATCCTGTCCGCGTCGACTCTACACACTTGCTTCCCTAAGCCACTTGTGCTCCTCATCCTTTGGCAAAAAATGAGATCTTCTTGTCACAGAAACAGAGAATGGGGTGCTGTAGTGCCAGGGATATGTAGGAATCAAAAATGCAAACCTTGGGCTAGGGAGATAGCTCCGAGGCACAAGTGCCTGCTGGGCAAGTGCAAGGTCGTGAGTTCGAACCCTGGTCCCACAAAAAAAAAAAAAAAAAATCCAAACCTTGCCAGGCATGGTGGCACACGCCTGTAATCCCAGCACTTGGGAGGCTGAGGCAGGAGGATCGCTGTGAGTTCGAGACCAGCCTGGGCTACAAAAAAAAAAAAAAAAAAGAAAGCCAACCTAGTAAAGTTGGTATGTTAGTCAACACTCAGTCAGCCTTCAGGGAAAGAAGATGAATGTGACATTCATACGCACACAGAGGGAAAGACGGAAGTGCGGAAGAAGAAGGAAGAACGAGTAAGAGAACACAAAATAGAAATATGCCAAACACTTTAAAATATTGTGCTTTGTAAGCCTTACGTGTACAATGAAGAATTTAAAATTAGAATGATATATTCTTCTTTATATTCTGATTTCACTTAAACTTGTTTTGCTAATTCTAGTAGTAACATGGTTGGATGTTTCCTCATTATTTTTCTCTACTCTAAAGACATATTCTCAGTTGTTGGAGGGAATTCTCCTCTGTCAGCTCGCTGGTGTACTTTGAACACCCCCTGAACCTATGCCTCTGTGGAGTGAATTAGTCAACATGAGCCTGTGTTTGAACTTAGAAACTTGTTGTGTACTTATCCCGTGTGGTTGTAGAGGATTTTACCTTGAGATCTGAATTCCTCACTTAATCCCTAGTATTTCCCTCTAGTTTTGCTTAATTTACTGGAAATACCAAATAGCATTTATGTTACTGTGGACCATCATTATTTCAATTGTTCACCACACCAGTTCAATGTGGTCATGGTTTATATTACTTTAATAATTACGACGCCAATGAATAATGCAGTTATTGTTACAGCACCATTACAATTTACATTGTTAAGAAAGTTACACAGAGTTCTATGAAAGTTGTGGTGCATCTACTCAATGAGATTTTTAAAAACTTAAATTCATTCGAAATTATTTAAGATAATTTCTTTTAAAAAAGAGAGAAAAATTAAATAAAATACAGTCTTTAGCTATGAGAACGTAAACATTGCCCTCTGTTGCTTTAAGTGAAATCCAGGAAAGTTTCACTTGTGATTGACACAGGTTACCCTTTTCTCCAGCTGCCTCAGAAGTACTAAACTACATGGAGGGCTGGGGAGATAGCTCAGTGGAACAAGTGCTTTCCTGGCAAGCGCAAGGTCCTGAGTTCAATCCCTGGTACCACCAAGAAAAAAAAAAAAAAGAAGTACTAAACTATGATATGCCGAACTGCTACAGTATGTAGCTTGCATCCTTATAGGCTTACTTTTGTTCACAAGAAAGCATGATGTAATTTGGACTCTGTTCTTGTCCTTGGGTAGTGCCATTCCCTCAAGAGCATATTCACTTCCTGCTTGCCTGCCCTTAAGTGTGGCGAGCTGGGAAGTGTCTCTAGTCTCTGTGTCTCTAGCAGATAGCAAACTTAATACTTGGCAGGTGTTCAGTGGATGTATGACTGAGGAGAGCAATCCTTTTTATGCTGTTGGGAGTTAGGTTGTAAAGTGACTTAGTCATTTTGTGTACTTGTGATAATGTATTTTACACACTTGCACAAACCTTCTCTCCTTCTTCCCTGAGTAAAGCTCTCCAAATCACTATCCTCACCTGAAGCCTTCCTCTGAGGACGCACTGGCTGTTCACCTTCTATCTCGCCAATATTATCAGCCTATTTACTGATGAAAATTTTATTTCTATATTCTCTGCCAATGAAATATTTAGATATTTAAATATTTACAGCTTAAACTAGAAACTCTTTGATAAACATAAGAAAGGATTAAACACCAAATCTCTCTTGAATATCTTTGAATAAATGTGTTTTCATCCATACTTAAAATGTTAGCAAAGCTAACTTTCATTACCACTGCAGTTGTTTTCAAGGTGCACTTTTGCCTCAGGTCAGTTTCTCTCTCTCTCTGTCTCTCTCTCTCTCACTCTCCCTTTCTTTCTTTCTGTCTCTCTTTCTTTCTTTCTTTCTTTCTTTCTGTTGTTGTCCCCATAATAGTTATTTAGAACACAGGATGCAGACAGGATAATTTTTCTAATCATTATTGATCCAAAAATTTCTTCTCATTGAACGAACAGGAAATAGTTGTATGCATAGTTCAATATTCCATCATCGTAGTGGGTTATTGGAAGCACTGGCAATGTTGAAAACTGTTGGTTTAAGCCTTTTACAGCTCAACATACTAATCGAGCTTTACTTTGTGTTCCTCGTGGTTAAACTTTTCTGCTGAGTTAAGTCTAAGATGTTTGATATTCAGAAAGACAGTGATGTTAAGGTCAAATACCTACGTCATAGAGTAATAGTATCATGAAGCTTCTCTTCTAGAGGGTGAAGAATGGAAGTTTACAGACCAAAAATTAGAGAAGAAGAAGGGATACAAGGATTGCCAATATATTGGCCCTAGCCCTTCAAGGTCAATAAAGACCCAGGATATAAGAGAACCTGTGCTGTAATATCCCATTTTTTTAATTGCAAATTTTTAACATTTTTTTTTTTTACCAAATGATAAACTTTGTATGATAACTGCAACTGCAGGGACCACATGCTGCACCAGCCCTACTCCCAGGGCGGGCTGAGCAGGCCATAAAAATAAGTAAGTAAGGAAATAAGGAAGTAAATACAGAATTAAGTAAATAAATAAATAAATATTAGCTTTCCAATGTTTTGGTGAGAACATTAAAAATCTACTACTTTTTTTAAAATTTGGAGATATGTAACATTATGACCTGGAGTCAAGCTCCAGTTCAAGAGACCAACTGCACCTGCTGGCTAATTGACCTTGCACACTATTTGGACATTGTCTCTCGTTTTTCCCCATTCTCTCTTCCACGTAGCCTTTGATTAATATGTTTCAACCTTCCGTTTCGTGACATCAACACGTGTGAGTCCACGTGGCATTTGTCCTTCAGTTCCTGGCTTGCCACTGACAACGTTTTTCATTTCTATGTTGCCGCACGTACCAGAGTTTTCTTTTGTGTGTTCCACGGTATTCAAGTGTATGCGCCCTCTCTTCCTTGTCCATTCCTCTATCACCAAGCACTCAGGTGTACTTTACGTCCTGTCTATGATGAGTAATGATCCTAGTCCTTTTCTTTTTGGTATCCAGAGGAACTCGGGGCTTCCAGCTGCAGGCGGGTGCTGTGCTGCTGAGCTGCATCCCCATTCCTGGCCTCCCAAGGACATGAACACAGCAGTGCAGATTGTTTTTTGACTGCCTGATTTCAATTCTCTCTTAGTCACTTTCGTCATCACTAAGACACCTGTGACTTAAAGGAGAGGTGCTTCTGTGGCTCACAGCATCTGTGTGTATGGGGTTGGCTGGTTCCGTGGCAAAAGCACGTGGTGGAAAAGTTTGGTGGCAGATGGCTTCTCGTGTCATGGGAAATGGTGCAGGTCTACGAAGTCATGCTCAGGGAACCACATTTTGGCTCTAGGCTCCGTCCCCTAAGAGCAGGCCAGCTCTCCACCCATCGTGTACCAATCCACCTGTGAGTTTAGCCCCTTAATGACCCACTAATTTTCCAAACACATTACACTTCGTCAGGACATGTCAGATTCCAACCACAACACTCTGCTTCTGACCGCGGAGCTCATGTATCATTATCAAAAATGCATTTCATCCATCTCTAAGTGTAATCAAAGCTTAAGCAGTTCTAGCATGACAGAAAAGCTTGAGTCCAAAGTTTCCTCTGAGGCCAAAAGCAAACTTTTAGCTGTAAAGCAGTGCGTGTGGCAGGGGAACAAAGGAATATTAAACTTGTCCAACATACGGTGACACAGGGCAGGCCCTGCTCCTCCAACAAGTGAGAAAGAGTGGACAAAAAGTAATAAAACAAAAGCAGTCTGCGCCCAAGCTTTAAATCCTACAGTTCCATTTCCAGCCCCCAAGGCACGTGAGGACGGGATGGAGGCTCCTAAGGGTCTGGACAGTTCCACCCCTGTTGCCCTGCTGGTTAAGCCCTCACGGCCTGTCTCTTGGGTGTTTTTTTTTTTTTAGACAATGATCTTCTTTTCTGCCATCACCAGCTTCCTGTAGTCTCCCTTGCATCTTCAGTTTCGCTCTTACAGTTTCATGCATTGCTCTCTCAGAACCAGATGGCCTGTCCTCCCAGACCTTCTGAACCCCAGTTGGAAGCCAATGTTACCCCCCCACACAAATAATTCAGGTATTATGTGCACATGCATAGCAGGAGAGCAGCTCAGGCAGTAGCTGAAACCCCCCGGATCATGGCTGCAGAGGTTTCTGAGTATCTGCATGGTTGAGCTCTGCTCACAGAGCCCATTTCCTGGGTGGCCTTTCTTCAGAAGAGCACTGTGGGGTTTGTAGCTTCCCACCCTTTGGCCTACAGCAGGCTGGGTCTGTATGGTTTCTGAGATGGCCTCTGGGCAGTTCCTCACCTCCTGATGCAAAAATGTTTTTTGTTGTTGTTTGTTTTTGTCCTCGTCGCTAGCAAATAAGCTTTTCTTAGCTAAAATTTTATAAGCCCTAAATCCCAGATTCTATGGTCAAGACTTTATAAGAGCTTCCATTCTGGCCATCAGCAATATTTTTCAAATTATTCAACTCTACTCCCATGGCAGTTTTGACTAAAAGATTCCATCAGTATCCATGCCATAGCTTAAACACTAAGTTGTCTTGAAAGTGGTTCCATCCTATTATTTAGACAACTGCTTTTAATGTGGGTCTCTTGCAAAGTCTCAGGGCTTGAGCAAAACACAAATTTCACAGCAGCATAACTCACATAGTCTTGTTAGAGTTGTCACTCATACCTTTATTTCTATTTGAAACCCCTACCACCTGGTCTTTAGTGTCTACGTTTTTATCAGCATTCTTTTTCTTCTGAGTTTGGATCAGATTCTGCTATCCTGATTGGCTTAGAGCATTCCAGGGCTTCTCTCGTGAACATCTTCTGACCTTCCTCAGCTCCACCCATAAACAACATTCAAAGGCTTCTAAACCACCTGATTAGGTAGTCGCTGAAAAAAGCTTACTTTAAGTAACAAAATCTGTGTCATTCAACATGCTTGCTGCTGGGATGAAATACTCAGTGCCCTCAGTTTAAATCAGGGGAGGTGTATTGTAGCTCACAGTTTCAGAATGTACTGTTAACTAGTACCAGGGCAGTACTAGCCTTGAAGGGGCCGGGCCCAGAAATTCTACTCAGGTCATGGCGTCTAGGACGGGCCAGAGAGAAAGGGAGGGAGTGGGGAAAATGGATCTCTTCTTCCAGGCCGTGCCCCAGTGGTCACTAGTCTTTGAGCAAGGTCCGTTTGCTAACTGTATGTGAGCTATGAATGTGTTAGTGGACCAGTGACTAAATAGCCCAATGATCCAGTCCCATTCCAAACAGACCCAGATCACAACAAATTCTTCCAAACAGATCCCTAGCTGTGGGGCTGCTGGTTCCTATCACAGTCCTCTTCCTAGTTTGATTTTATTTTTGAGGATCTTCCATGCTGTTTTCCAAAGTAGCCTTATGGGTTTAAATCTTATCACCAGTGGGGTGGTTAGCTTCTTTTTTTCCCTTCTTTTTATAAGAAGAGAAATAATATTGCTACTTATATTGTAGCAATATAAGTTGCTGCAATAATGCAGACCCTTTTTTTTTTTTTTTTTTTTTTTTTTTTTTTTTTTTTTTTTTTTTTTTTTTTTTTTTTTTTTTGTCTTTTTGAGACAGGGTCTCGCTATGCAGTTGAGGCTGGTCCTGCGCTCACTTTTGTAGCCCAGGCTGGTCTCGAACTCGCACCAATCCTCCTGCCTCAGCCTCCCCCAAGTGCTGGGATTACAGGCGTGAGCCACCACGCCCGGCTTGCAGACCCTTTAAAGCTAAGATCTATATCTTACAGTGGCAGTAGGTTTGCTACTTTTAGAATTGTTTTTTGCTGTTTTTGACTTTTAAGAAGAAATACATACATATACATTTTAAAAATGAACTGGAATATAGAGGATCCAGTGAAAAATACCACTCTTTTGCCTTGACAACTTACTGCATTTATGTAGGCAATAAGTTCGGGATACTTACATTCATGTGTTTATAGAATATGCCTTCTTGCATTTCCCAAGTTATAAATTCTGGTGTTGATTTTGAAAAAAGAAAAATGAGAAACTTTCTGGCAGACATTGGCATGTAAAGAAAAGTTAAATGAGGAAAAGCATGCAAGTATAGGTACAGGATGGATGAAGGACTGTGATAAGAATTTTCATCAGTTTCTTGAAAATAGCACTTAATGTGAAAAGTTGTCACCTTTACTAATTCTGTATGCTGATATCTGTGAAGTAAGCAAATACGTAAAGTACAACAATGTATAGCACAAAAACCGCACTCGGATACTTGTCATTTTGGTCTTCTAAATGTGTACCATTACTAATGTCCTATCAATTATTTTCTTTAAAGTAACTCCTTTAAGAAAAAAGAAGTAAAAAGAAAAAGAGAGAGAGGCAAGAACAAAAATTTAAGTCTTCTTGAAAGCAAGTGGCAACATTCAATTATATGTCTAAACTTCCATAACTATATCTGTTCATCTGAGCAACGGATCTGATAATAAACATAGATAACATATCAACTATGGTTAATCAGCTATTCTTGTTTTGAAAATCTGTAACATATGTATTATCATATGCTACTCTTTTCTGTCATTATTTCTGATCTTTGTTCTTGCTTTTGTATTTGATCTTTAAAATAAAATAAAATAATAATAATAAATAAATAAATGTTATGACAGCATAAAAAAGAAAACTGAAATGAATGCCAAAATATGATATAGTAGGATCTTCAGAGTGTTCTTTGAGTCTAGGTAGCACACTCGATATTTACAGTCGCCTTGATTTCCTAGTATATTATCGGTGCTTTCCTAGCAGGAGCCCACGTGTTAGCAGCCATTTGTATTCTTTCTAACACTGCTTGTAGCCAAGCACGAAAATGCATGGCATTCTGAGAATACAGAGTGGTATTTCATTGGTGGTTTAACTGAAATCGTCCTTTTTTTCAGGGATTTCTACTTTTGCTGTTTCTTTCCTGTTGTCATGAAAGTTGTTCTGCCGTGCTAAGTACTGAGCCGCGGATCTTGCTCGTGCTGGGCATATGCTCTGCCTCTGAGCCTCACCCTAAGCTCTAAATAATTCTAAACTATAATGATTTTCTTTTCTAAAAAAAAATTCTGTTTATGTATGTTGCTGATTTTCTATTGCTTCCTCTTAGTGCAGTAATAATTCTTTGTTGATGTTAGGTTCTTCTCAGCATAACTGTAAAACTTATCACTACAAAAATATTTCAGTTGATCCAGATCCACTTGTTTTATGCTTTATGCTTTATGTTCTTGAGCATTGCTTCAAAAGTATCTTATTTCTTCTTGGTCTCAAAATAGTTACCTAATCCATATTCTATTAGTTTTCAATAAGGAGCTAGCGGCTGTAT
This sequence comes from Myocastor coypus, assembly GCA_004027025.1. Classification (NCBI taxonomy): domain Eukaryota; kingdom Metazoa; phylum Chordata; class Mammalia; order Rodentia; family Myocastoridae; genus Myocastor; species Myocastor coypus. The sequence goes on from PVJA010013042.1 coordinate 42,020, forward strand.
CTGTCATAGTTTTTAATAATTGTTTCCAACATAATGAACCAAGACCAATATTTGCTTTTGTTGCGATGTTCTGCCTGTAACATAACATATAAATTTCTTGGTACATGTTGGTTTATTTCTCAACTCTATGCTCTTGTGTGTATCTAGCTTTGTAGTATATTTTAATTCAGTCACTTTTTAATGCATAGGATGCATTTTGAGAAATACATCATTGGTAATTCTATCTTAGTTTAACATCAGAGTGTATGCTTAAATTAAGGCTTTTATGATATCAGTATTTGGTATAATCTTTTTTATGATATCAGTATTTGGTATAATCTTTTTTATGATATCAGTATTTGGTATAATCTTTGAAACCATTGTCATATACTGTTTTTTGTTGACTAATGGTCATTATTTAATATGTGACTATCACTCCTCTTTTCACCATTTATTTTAAAAATTTACTTTGGAATCACTAAACGTTTTTAAAATGCAATTTTAAGTAGGTTTGTGAATTTTCTTTAAAAACCTAGAATTTGTAAATTGATTGGGAAACATTGTAACTTATGAAAATAAGCCAGGAAACATAATCTTGCATTAGAAAAGAATTTAGACTTCTACATTTTCATAATTTTTTTCATCTGGTAGCAGCAGAAGTCAGAAATTAATTATGAAATATTAACGTAACTAAAGTGAGCACTAGAAGGTCTTATTTGCAAAACTTTGTAAGAGAAATGTACAAATGCAAACAATGAAAAAATGTTAATATAAAATCAAAAGTTTGAAATATTTTAATATTTAAGATTTGAGCTTCCATAACAGTTATGATAAGCTAAAATTCTGCATGGAATAGAATCCATTTACTATAGATGCACTACCAAGTCTTTTAGTCTTCTTAGGATTTCAGTCATTAATAAAAAATTTCTTTTAGCTGAAGTCATTCAGAGAAAGAAAGGAAGAAACTAGAAATTCCATTATTAAATAGGAAATAGAATTGGGAGACACAGGTTCAACTAAGTATGGAAGACATAACTCACATTAAAATTAAAAAGAGAAAATTAATCCAAACCATTTGTTAACTGCAGAAATGTCTACAAAGCTACTTAAGTCTATGCTAGAGTAGCAACTGAAAGCAGTCATATGTTTTGTTGGAAACTTTGAAACACCAACAAGGTTTGCTCTGCTTATTATACAATATAATGACCAAAATATTTTAAATCTGCTAAATCCATGCAAGAACAGGAAACGAAATTTTCATCTTTTGGAAAATATGTCATATGATGTCTCTGTAGTCCATAGATTATACCAAAGTATTAGAGTCCTAAAATCAAATTTATCAAAAGCATTTTCCCTACACATTTGAAGGTTTACTACCAAATGAATATGTTAACAGTTCTTATTTGAGGATGAATGTTTTATCAATTCAGTGCAACAAGTGTTAGATGGATTCAAGACTAACTTTTCAAACCAGTAGCTGTGACTTTTCTGTATCAACAGGCGCATTCTAATGTGATGCTGAGACTGAATTTACCTAGCGCTCTGGGTCAAGATTGATGCTAACGTCTTGGGGACGACTTTCAAGAAACACGTAAGTGTTCTTTCCATATTGTTTATCTTAAATTCTTTGTGCCTAGTTTTGTTTTTCTAATCTTGACTTTATCTTTTCACATTTTTTATTAATGACTTTAAAAAAAAACCTTCATGGGACTGTAGAAACAAGAGAAATATGGTTGTAGGAATGCTCGCTCTTTCCGTTCTTGGGTCTCCCATTTCATTCTTGGTCGGTCGCTCTTTCACTGTTAAACTTGGTCTCACTTTATAAAACATGACATCAGTGTGTTAGAAATATCACTTTCGAATACTGAAGAGAAACGACTAAGCAAAACACTTGCTACCTTAAGATGGCCTCATGTAAGTAATGCTTTCCAGGATTACTTGTGAAAACTTCATATGATATTGAGGGTTTGGGAGAATTCAGAAAATAGTGTAAAAACTATAATCATAGTCATTTTCTCCCAAAATTTGAATTTTCATATAAATATTTCCTGTGACCTAGCAAGCAAATTATTCAGAACTATTTGTTTTCTTTTTGAAACTCACATATTCAATCTCATAGAGGTCTCCCTTAATATTTATAAGGCACTCAACATGATAATATGATTGAACTCAGAAGTCTCAATTTCTGCCAAATTGTTCTAGCCTACGTTTCCTCAAAATAGATCCCCATTAGTGACCTGAAAGGTTTATACGATTAAGCTTTAATTGTAGTCAACACTTTATCGGTTATTTCTCCTATAGATTCATTATTGTTACCACTTTATCATTATGTGTGCTGCACAAATAAAGTTATTCCTCCCTTACCTAGCACGTAAGATTTTCAAAGCAATCTATCAACTTTGTCTTCTTATTTTTCTTCCTTTGGCCCTATGATATAAGTAAAAGTGGAATTATGATTCTATGTTTACTAAGTGGAGAAAATAAAATTAAGGAAACAAAATAATTTGATAAAGCTAATAGATTGTGCTGCAGTTTTTTAGTTCATAATAAACAAATAACCTTAAAATGTGTTTGCTAACATAGTCTTTTGAGTGGGAGGGAAAAACTTAGGGTGCTTCACATTCATTGGGGCAATATTGATACACTTCATCTTTGTGAGGATGTTGATAATAAGTTGCTCATTATTTGAATCATAGGATATTTATTTATATCAGAGTAGAAGGAATTTACACTGTACTAAGCAGGAAATACCACCTTACAATGGACATTATAGAGCCATGACATAAATTGTTTTTAAAAGATAAGAAATCTTCTTCCGAGAAGGGAACTTAATTGCATTTGAAGTTAGTTCTCAAAACTACTTCTGGAGCTTGCTAATGAGAGTGTCGCTAGTTAGGGGCTCAGAGTAGCAGGGATCTTTTTTTGCAATTTGAATTGAACACTAATCACATGTTGGTGTAAATAATGCATAGGCACAATGCCAAAGGTGCCTCTTAATGGGAAAGTGAAAAGGCCTTGATGCTTGGAAGTTTATAATATTATTAACCCTGTAGCTGGAGAAGGTGCGCTACATTTAAAATGATGAGGGACAGATTTGAGGACCAAGCTTAGGTAATATCTCACCCTTGCAACTGTCGGGTTTCTAAGTTACACTTAAGGTCGCAAGCTTTAATGAGGGACCAGTATACCTGTTTCACTTGATTATTTTTAAATTTAGTGCTGATACATAGTTATTTTTCAGAACCATCACCTTCAGGGGCCAGGGGTTTGATCCCCAGGCCTGCCATGCTGGTGCTACCTCCCAGACACACTGAGGGGGCAATTGAGACTGGGCGTGGTGGTGCGCGCCTGTGATGCCAGCTCTTGGGAGGGTGTAAACAGGTGGATCACTATGAGTTCAATCTAATACTGAGACCCCGAACACCCTGGAAGCCCTTCCCTAAAATAAAAAAGAATCATCATCTTCCTTTTCAATATCTTTATTACTTTAAAACCAAAATCTTAGAAGGGAAAATTTGGTCATGTCTTTCTATTTTCTAACATCTTGTTTAGCTTCTTCCCACGTTTTACCTTTGCAAGACATTAAATAACCTTTCCTTTTCAATGATTCCAAATGGGAACTTAAATAATAGTTTTCATGTAGTTTCCCACAAAGAGCATTTACACTCGTGGTATGTGGGTAAATGTGGAACTGTGTACATGTGTGTGAGCATGCATTATTGTGTTTGCAAGTGTGCACCTGTGTTCTGTGTGTTTTCTTGCAGATTTTCAGTTATTTTGTATTTCTTTTGGAAGACAATGCAATCAGAATAAAACTTCACGTCAATGATTTTGATAAAGTCCATAAATTTATTCATGTATTTATATGACATTGTTATAAGTTTTGTTCTTTTTAATTTTATTGAAAAGTCAGTAGGTTTTCCAGGGTGCTCTGTGGGTGAAGGGGGCTGGGTCAGTGTTCAGATGCATTTCTTAGTAAAAAGGAGTAGAGTGTGATTGATGACACACCTGCTGCTACGGAGCGCAGCTCTTGAGATTCACACGGCCTAGGTGTAAATGATGGTTATAAGACAAACATAGCACATGCATAAATTGGTATGGGTTCACTAGGTTCTCTAACTGCCAGTCCTTAATATAGATGGTGGAGTTGACGATGCCTAGTTTGGAGAAATGAAGACCTAAGATAAGAATACAACAAAGGAAATAATAAAAAATAACATATGTCAGTTACTATTTTATTTCCTATTATTTAAATTTCTAAGAAAGAATGCATTATTTATGCCACATGGCAAGCACTTTGCATATATTCTAACCCAGGATCAAACATCAGCTTTCCAAGAAACACTGCACTGAGTCAATGCAATGTCTTAGTACGGAGAGGTATAAAACAGTATCATGGCCTTGACGGCTTAGGAACAAGTTGATTTTGCCCACTAATGGATGCTAGAAGCTCAAGCTCATGGGTCATCAGTCAGCATGTCTTTCTGGTAAGGACCATCTTTCAGGTTCCAAACTGCCAAATTTTGTTTCATTCATGTCAGAGAAATAGGAGAAGAAGTATGTTCTGGTTCTTAGAGGAGTGCTGAACTCCTTTAAGAAGATCAACTCTGATGACCTCATTGTTTTCCAAAGGCTCCGCCTCTGACTTGCAAAATACTAGTTTGTAGGATTTTAACATAGGCATTCTGAGGTGATACAATCATCGCGTTAAGTAAATGTGTTCTCGGCATGATGGATAGAATGTATGTCAGTTTCCTATCATCGTGTGACAAGTTCCCACACAGAAGCTAAAAACAACGTACATTTATTGTCTCACAGTTTTCTTTTGGTCGTCAAGAGTTCGGACATGGCTTAGCTCAGTGTCTTAAAAGACTTCAGTATGAATGTCCACCAGATTGCATTTTCGTTTCTTCCTTGGCCTCCTCTTCCAAACACGCTGGTTCTCACTAAATTCAGTTCATTGTAGTTGGAGGACTGCGGTCCTTCTAAAGGACACATGCAGTTCCCACGTATGTGCATTCTGTAGACACAGTTCTCAGCGTAGGTGCTTGGGAGAGACTGCTGCATGCTAGCAAGATGGAGGCCAATGCATCCCTAGAAATGTGTGAGGACAACAAGGAGTCACTGTGTGACACCCGCTTCCTTTGCCGTGTTGCATTGTTGGGAAGCAGGTAACAGACCGTGCCCATGATTAGAAGGGTCAGAATCACAAGAGTCTGGTATGGGAGCCAACGAAGGTGTTTCTACTCCAGCATATGAAACTTCTCAATTGAGATCTCATGTAGCCTATTCTATATTAATATAATTGTAGCCTTTAATGAGAATGGGGCATTGGCATTGACTGTAAGATCTTATTCTTCGTTATTCTCGCAGTATAACTCCCAACAGACTATTCCTCTTGCCTAAAACTCATCTGCTATTTCCAGATGGCGCAGTTCACCAGACTAAACACCACCCGTCCTGGCACTGTACTCTGCCACATCTGGCAAAGCCCAGATCTCTAATCTTTTTGTCCCCATTTGTCTCATGTACATGTACTGACAGATACCTTACACTTCTTCCTATATTTGTCAGTGACTAACTTCTTATTTACTTGTCTCCGTCCTTATAAAGCTCCTTTAAATTTCTCTCCTGTTATACTACTGTTGTTTGTTCACTCTGTTTTAGCTAGCCAAGGACTTTTCCTGTGTAGTACCCTGCCACATTGTGTCAATCTGAGGTCACAGTTAGACGAGTATCTGCCTCGTTCCGCTCCTACTAGGAGAGGTGGGTGCCTGTTTATTCATCTACCTGTTACCTGCAGCCTTGTATAGAGGAATATCTTATTAATACTTTTTCTTTGCATGTGTAACATACATATTTCTCTTTGTAATGATGGTTCAGATGTAGGACCTTCATCTCCTTAGATATAGAATTCAGGACTAAGCCTAGGGGCGGGGAAATAGCTCATGGGCATAAGCACCTATCTGACAAGCACAAGGACCTGAGTTGTATCCCTGGGCCCACATGCCATGCTGGCATGGACATCCAGGTGTGCTATACCAGCCCAGGAACTGGCCCGTGACACATGACTGTAACCCTGTCACTCAGAGGGCTGAGACAGGAGGACCAGTAAGAATTCAAGACCAGCCTAGGTGGTTGCAAAGTGACCACAAGGTCAGCTCAAACTGCATAACAAGACCCTGTCCCAAGAATAAAAACAACAATAATAATAGCAGTCATGAACCTAACCCATCTGGGTAAACCATTCCTGGATTTCTGATTGGTTGTTCTTAACAATGAGATAGTGACTATTTTTGCTTGAAGCTCCTGACTTTTTGAATAATTTGATAATAATATATTTGATATGTAATATGTTATAAATTCTCCCAGGCCTAAAATATTTTCAAAAATAATAGTATTATCCTATTGTCAGAGACAGTGCACAGACCATTAGTGTAGAAAATATAGAGTCTTGCAGCCAGATGCAGTGGAGGCGCTCTTATAAGGTAGTGAATGAGGTGAGAATAAAACTGGAAATGTTTAAATTTCATTTAGAACCATCACTTTTAACATAAAGGAGCCACTTTTAATGTCATGTACAGGTTCTCCCTTGGCAGCTTGGACGGTAGTGACCCTTCTGTTTTCATCCTCCTGAGTGCTGCAATAACAGTTGTGTGCTGCCACGCCCAGTCTTGGTGGCGGGCTCAGCAAACCAAGTGGCAGGGCATGTGGTGGGCGTGAGGGGGTGGTCAAAGCTCAGTCCTTGCATTTGCCAAAGCAGGTGCTTAGTCTGCTGAGCTATCTCACTGGCCAGAGAAGTTGCTTTAAATATACACCATGCACCTATTTGGGTTACAATGTTTTGAAGTGCAGAGCTTACTAGAAAATACATTTGGTTTCCACAAAGACAATTTCAGAGGAATGTGTAATCATGTAATAGAACTTTTTTTTTTCCTTAGAAAACCACAGGAAACTGTCCTTCCATATTTCATTCCTATGTAGGTGATGATATTTTATGGGTATGGACACATTGCTTTGTACAAAAAGAAATACAGAGAAAATAGAATCTTGTTTTTACAAGAAATAGAGTTTACATTTATAATTTCAATTTGTGATTTCAAGCTATCTGCTAGTAAAATTTTTGATGCCATTACATAAAATAGCAAAATATGGATTTTAACTGGCCTGCTTTTCAATTGAACTGAACATTAAGTACCTTTCTAATGGTCTTATTTGCTGGGAAGTGTACCATTACACTAATCTGCCTTTTACGGCCCATATCAAATAGGCAGCAGCACCACTTACTAAAAGTTTGTGTTCTGGGAGAGATTTTCACGGCATCTCACAGCTCTAGCCCACATTTCTTGGAATTAGTCTATAATGATATCATTTTCCAAAATGAGTTGTTGCTCAAACTTACTGATTGTTTTGTGGTTAAATTCTAATCCAGCAGCTATATTTAAAATGTCATATAAATTTGTAAGGAATGAGGCATTGAAGCCACTTTTACATTAGCAATTGTAGGTCAGTGCTCTACAAGAGAGACCTTTCAGCCCAGATGCTGTTCATGCTCCCGCCCCTCAGATGAGCTCCCAGGGATGAATATAAGAACTCCTCTGTAGCCATTGGAGATTCAAGTTTTACTGTTGTCTGCTGGAGAACCTGAGGACTAGTGCTGTGGGTGTTATGTAAAATAAGGCCAAGCCTCTGAAGCTCCCTTTCAGCAGCCAGCCTTCTTAAGGAGCTCATCCCAAGTCGAATCCAGCCCCTGGTGTAACACCAGCCAGGCAGGTAGGAGCCGGGCAGAGCATGCTTTCTCTGCTTTGTAACTTGGTTAGCCCCGGCTCACAAGTTCACTATTGCTATGTATTATCCCAACCTTCTACCGCAGCTCACAACACAGTAGGTCTAATGTAGATTGACATCTTTGGCTGGAGACTGATGGAAAATTGTGTCTCAGAGTTGCTAATGCTCACCGAGCCGTTTTATTGAAGTTAAAGTAAATACAATAGATTGCCTCATGAGAATTCTTTGAAGTCAAGTGAAATAATTTGGCAGGCTTAGGCCCATGAAGAAAGATAAGAATTGAAAAATAATACCTTCTATCATCCGTCCATCGAAGGGTGAATATTTCTGCTAATTTTTGACTCAAAATATTTTTTTCTATCAATATGATTAACCTCAAAATATAATTGTCTATTGTCATGTTACTTTTGGTGTTTAAACAATGAATCCTTAAAAGAGGATCGTGAATTAGTATTTAAGACAGCCATATTCTTGTTTTTTTTTTTTTTTTTTTCTTTTTATGACAGTTAAGTGCATGGATCAGTAATTTTAGAGAATTTAATAAAGAATGCATATAAATATCTTACTGTTGGAAAATAATAAGAAACCTTAGGCTATTAGGAGGTGCTCCTGCACTTCAGAGTTTTATTAAATCAAGATCCTGTTTTCACATGAGAACCACCTCTCCTCTCCTCTCCTCTCCT
>PVJA010013043.1:0-50474 GCA_004027025.1 Myocastor coypus
AAAAAAAAAAAAAAAAAAAAAAAAAAAAAAAAAAAAAAAAAAAAAAAAAAAAAAAGTCATTCAACCAGCACAGGAAGTAATTTCTGGAAATGGTTAGAAATGAGAATTCTCACACAAGATGGTTAAAACAATGGTCCTAAGAATCTCCAACAGGTATCTGAAACTTGCAGTTAATTGGTAGAATTCTCCCCTTCACTAACCATATATGCTAATATATATGAACTAAGCAACTATACTAAGGATAGCAATGTGTAATACTAAAAACATGCCTGGAACACGTGTCATTTTGGTCTTCTAAATGCATACTGCTTCTAATGTCCTATCACGTATTGCAATACTCTCTCTCACACACAAGTAATTTATTTTTCTTAAGGGCAATAAAATAAGAGAGAAGAAAAACATGCCATAGGATTGACCTGCTATAATTTTATATATGTTAAGATTTCTAAATTTCTGTGTAAAAATGTATAATTTTTAAAATCACATTCTACAGGGATTAATTAGAATATCAGTGATAGATGGAAAATATCGGTACCATGTTAAGTCTAAGGCATTTCATATTCAGAAAGACAGTGATGTTAACATAGGCTCAGGTGTCTATGTTATAGGGTAATAATGTCACTAAGCTTCTCTTTTGGAGGGTTATCCACTTAAGTTTGCAGAGCGAAAAATTAGAGAAAAAGAAGGGCTACAAGGATAGCCAATATTTTGACCCTAGCTCCTCCAAGTCAGTGAGGACTCAGGACATAAGAGAACCTGTACTGTAACATCCTATAACTCAGTGGTGTCCTAAATTTTCTGCTGAAGGAGATAATGGGGCCACAGAGGAAAGGGATCAATGATGTATAGTGTGCCTAAGGAGAGTCACCTAGAGAGAAAACATTCTCTCTGGCTTTCACAAAGAACAAATTGGTCAAGCAATGGCCATGACTCATCCAGATGGCTAACACTGATAAAAGATCTACAAAATGCTGTACATGGTTTCAAGGTAAATCCTGAGGGGATTTGACTGACCTTGTCAGATACAAAAGTTACATTTTTTGTTATATAGGTCTTGCTTTACCTTAGTCTTAACCAACCAGCAGAAAAGTCTAACCATGAGGTATAAAAAGTAAAGCCATTTTAATATGCTAAACTGTAAAAGGCTGAAGTCAACAGCTTCCAACATTGTCAGTTCTGCTGATGACCCACTACTATTATGGACTATTGGACTGTACATACAACTACATTCTTTTAGTTGAATGAGAAGAAAGATTTGTACTAATAGTATCTAGAAAAAAATATCATGTCTGCACCTAATACTCTGAAAAACTACTATGAAGATAATAATATGCAATGTACTAATTATTGTCACTGTCCTACTAACCTGTTTTGAAACTCATTGTTATTTCTTTCTCATTAAAATTAATAAAACTTAGGGGAAAAAAAGAAATAAGAATTCTCAAGCCTTAACCCATACCCATTGTACCAGATACTCATGGGGCACCCCCAGGGGCCCCCTTTTTCAGAAACTCTCCCAGTGACTATGACATACAGGAAAGTTTAAGAAGCACTGAGTTAAATGATAGGAAAGGGATGGGACAAGGAATTTTTAAAAAGAGGAGAAAGGAAAAGAAAAGAAAGGAAGAGAAAATGGAACAGTGGAAGAGAAAGAAAAGGTAGAGTAACAAGGAAAGGACAGTGATGGGAAAACTTCAGGGAAAAATAAGAGAAGAACATAAGAGAGGCAAGGAGGGTGAAAAAGACACAAGGAGGATGAAATAGAGATCTACAGGGTCTCACTACTCAGATCCCACTTGTAGCGATCCTCCTGTTTTCAGCCTGCCAAGCACTGGGACTGCAGGCACACACCACCACACCTAGTCTCAGTGGCCATCTCAGTGCACCCTGAGGGCAGGGCTAGCACAGCAGGCAAGGAATTGAACCCTGGTCCCTGTGTCTGCTAAGCAGGTGCTTTAATCCTCTGAGCTATGTGTCCTATCCTCACCTGGAATTTTAATTCTCTCTGTGAATCAGCAAGCGGAGGAAACTTTAATCCAACTACGGCATGAGTGCTCGCTTCGGCAGCACATATACCAACTACGGCATGAGAGGCAGATTCTTCAGAGCTCCAGTGTGAGTACACAGGATATCAGGGTGAGGATTCCAAGATTAGTCATTGGTGGCGTTGAAAGAGGGGTGGGAACCAGCGTGTGCTGTCTCTCACCCTGTGTTACCTGTGTTTCCTTCAAACTCTGCCACCCAAAGGCCACCCCCCAGCTGAGACCCCTCAAGCTTCCCGAAAACCAGCCTTTCTCGTCGTGACTTGGCAGTCTGTTGTATTGTGTTATAAGCAAGCCAAGGTAGATAATGACAATTTTTTTAATTTATTTCCTGCCAGGAATTTTATGCTGTATTTAGTTCATTTCGTGGCTTACTTTGGTTCTGCTTTCATCTTACAGCCTTCTTGACTTCCTGAAAGCCCCCTTTGGAGCTCTGTTGTAACCCTGCCAGCTGACCTCTCATGAATAGAAGAAGCTGAGAAAATGCCCCAGTAGGGAAGGAGTGAGACCAGCTCTGCGTGGCTGTAAGGCTCAGCACAGCCATCTCCTTCTAGCCAGCAGAAAGAGTGGGGACTGATACTGGTTCAGACTAAAATAGGAGAGCTATCCATTTAGATGAGCTGTATGAAGCAGAGCCAAAGGGTTCTTAGCATCGTTTGACTTCCTTACGGAGGCTTGCAGAGTTCCTGGAGTTTTATTACTCACAAAAACCACCTGAGAGACCAAGTAATTGCGCAGATTCAGTTTTTCATTGTTGTTTTTTCTTATATAAAGAAAAAGCTTATTCTTATCCAAGAAGTAAATTGACTATATACAATATATAACAAGAAAAGAAAAAAATATATATTATGCATCTTCTATGCCAAATATGCAAAAATACTGCCTTTCAGATATCAAAAAAAAAAAAAAAAAAAAAAAAGCCATTTAGAAAGCATTGACATTGAAACACAGTGCAAAGGAACCCAGCTGCAGCTTCCGAACACCTGAAGGGTAGCTTACGTGATGCTGTTCCTAACTGGGGTCAAGGTGATCTGTATCTGCATGTTGTTGCAAAAGAGCTCAGCACAAGGGGCAGAGATGAAAAACTAGAGTAGCTTAGGTGGCAATAAACCTCCATTAATCAAGAGCACAACTGTGGGGCCAGGAACGGGTGAGAGGCTGAGGCGCTGGGCCTGCAGCACCCCCAGCTGGCTGGCAAACCAACTTGCACTCTTCCATTGCCTACATGGACTGGCGAAGGCAGTGCCTGGAGGAGCTACGGCTGCCTAGGGGGGGGGCTGGAGCAGCTCCTAGTAGTACTCATGGACACCTACAGTCTGGCTGCACAGCAGAAGGGAGTCTGAAGAGGAACAAACCCAAGTCCTAATACCAATCACGGTGGACAAGACAAACTCCCCAGTCACCGAAGATGGGAGTTTTATACCGTTTCATAAATGCATTTGTAAGCTATTATGATGACAGCTGATCATAAAGCAGCAATTACAGTGTGGGAAGGAGGAGGGAACAGCTATCTTCTCATGCGGCAAGTCCTCAGTGGAGGGTGGTGGTGAGCAGGGGTTCTGGATAGAAGGACGCAGGTTCACAGAGGGACTGAAGAGCAGGGCTGTGACCCAATCACCAAATAAGAGCAAAGCAGTCCTGTGACTCCAGACAGAGTTGGCCGTGAACCAGCCAACATCACTCCTGAAGGGTTTAGGGGATTTCTCTGCAGCTTGGGGATGCAGTGGGTGTGTAGAGAAGAGAAATGACAGATGACAATTTGTGTCTTAAGTCACATATACTTGAGATATACAGAGAGTGATATATACAGAGAGTGATACTAAACCACATATGTGCACAAACTTGCAGCATGGCCTCATACTCAGTGGCAGTGGCAGAGCAAACAAATAGAAAACAAGCATCTGCACACAGCAATAAATTGATGCCCTTCATTTGGCCTTTGTCATCAGCAGCAACCTAGGAGTGCGACCAGGACCAGTGACCCTGTATCATGCTGCCCAGATGGCACCAAGTTTTGAGTCTACCCAGGGCTCTTGCCGGAGGGAAAATGATTGCTATCTGTGGTTTGCATGCTTCAGGAGATCCCTGCCAGTCAGCCAGGGCTGAATGAAATGAGTTCCTCTAGAAAAAATTTCCAGCTAACAGCAAGCCACTACCTTCCCTCAGGTTCCTTAAGTGACATTACTGAACGCGTTCTTAACTGATACATCTTTTGTTCCTGAAAAGGAGAAACAACATATCCTGGGAGCGGGTGTCCTCAGCCTTAGGCCCTGAGGCAAGATGCAGAAGTACAGCGTCCCTAAAGGTCTATTCTACTCCACCTCACCTCATCCCTTGACCTTTTCTGGGCTTGGAGTGTGACACAGAAGGCTTCACAATTGGCGGCCATGCTTCTGAGCTGGGGCGTGGGTGGGTGCGGCAGGAGAAGAAGCAGGGGCGTGGACAGCGCAGCCCTCAGCGTGCATCCAATGAGCAGTTCATGTGACTGAGCGATGGGGCACCGCTGCAGAGCGCTTGGCACCAGACCCTGAGCTGCTCGGCCGGCAGAGTTCCCTGCACAGGGAACAAGAAGGAGGGGCTAGAAAGGAAACTATTCTTAGGAAGTTCATGCAGTGCAGGACGTTGGTAGAAGTCCCTGAACTAGCTAGCTGTAAAAGAAAGAAACATAAATTGGCACTGCCAAGATTTTGGCCATAGGGCAGTGCGGTCTTTCTTCTCTGTGGCCAATTCCAGCCCCCGCCACGTGTTTACCAAGATTTAGCGAAACATCTCTCTGTATCAGTGCAGGTGAGGCTGTAACAAAGTTCAGTCTAACTGCACATGCCTTGTGAGTTAAGGCAGACCAAGGACGCACAGCAGCTAAAGACGCAGCTGTCAGCTGATCAGAACTCGTTCCCCTCCCATCAATTCTCCAGTGGCATTTGATGCTTTGCCTGCCTCTGTCTCAGGCCACAGATCTTTGCAGGTTCTTCGTTGTTACATGCAAGCCACCAGCCAAGCGGTACTGTGTCTTGTGAAATACTTTTTTTTTTTTAATGACCTGAGCAAACTTGGTGTTGCCAAGATGCCCTGGCTAGCCGAATGCTTTTGCTTTGCTAATGCAACAGCCTACATTTGCCATATGTATGTAGGCAGCAAGGCCAGGTCACTGAGAACAACCTTCATCTTCTCCTCCAGGCCAGAGTGTGAAGCCACTGGTGAATCCAGAATGCTGCATTTGCTTTGATAGTGTCAACCAGCTTCCCAGCCTGTGTCGATGTCAGCTGGCACATTAGCCGTGCTTCAAAATAAGAGCAGTAAGCTGGCTGCACACTTCCTGATATTATAATCCTCTTCACCCCCACTGTTTAACTGGACAAGAAAAATAATTGCTCTCAAAATGAAAGTTTTTGAAAATACAACAGTCTCCTAGGTAGACTTGTTCCCCTACATAAGCCTGTCATTCCCATATTTTTTTTTTGTTTGTTTCCTTGTGTAGTAGAACTTTTTTTTAATGAGCAGAACATATTTATTGAGAGAGAGAAAGCTCCTGTCTGGGAGAGAGACAGGAGGGGAGTCCCGAGTGGGTGTCCCCTCTGTCATTCCCATATTTAAAGGATCATTTTGACACAAAATAATCTGTCATGAAGTTTAATTTGGCAAAACAGAATCAATACTTGATAGTTTTATGAAAATAAGCTTTGTTGGCCAATGGAGGAGGAATCCCATAGAGTTTCAGGAGTAAGTGAAGAATCTTGTAGGGGCTGGGGAGATAGCTCCATGGCACAAGTGCCTGCCGGTAAAGTTCAAGGTCATGAGTTTGAACTCTGGTCCCACCTAAAACAACAACAACAGAAAAAGAATCTTCTGAAGAGCTCTCAGCTGATACTCATGGGGGAACAAATCTGTACAAAATAAAGCAACATACATTTTTAAAACTTCATGATGGGAAGAGAAAGTTTCTAGACAGGATGTTTGCCACCACTCTCTGCACCAGTTAAATAGATATGAGCCTTGTCCCTGAATACACTGCCTGGACACTCTTTAACCAGCCACACTTGGGGCCCAGTGGGAGGCTGCGACTTGCTTGCTTGCTCTCTTCATGCGGCCAGATCTTGAAGGCTTTCTAGTCTCACCATCCTAACAGTCTGGCACAGATGGGGGTAAGAGGGAACTGTGGGCAAACTCCTATGTTTCCCATTCTACAGCTCTTCTACCCTGCACAAAAGGACCAAGTGGGTTTGATGGGCTAAAGTAGGGGAGGCCTTGGCTAGAGGTGTCCACAAGGCATTGTAGGCCTCTAAATTTGCTGCTTCTTTTTGTAGGGCCATGGCTGGTCCTGCACTGTCAAATAAGACTAGAGTAAGCAAAGTTCAGTGAGGGACACACCAACAAACATGTGAGGCTTTACAGGCCACATGATCTCTGTCATAGATGGTTTTCTTGCTTTATTTTCAACCTCTTATACTGATCTCCAGCTGAGAAGAGAGAGAACAAGGAGGAGGAGGAGGAGTTGGAGGAAAAAGTGAGGAGGAGGAAGGGGAGAAAGAAGACAAAGGGAAAGAGGAGAAAGGGAGGAAGAGGAGAAGGACAAGGAAAGGGAGAAGGGGAAATGAAAGAGGGAGAGGAAGCAGGGGAGAGGGAGATGACAGAGGAGAAGGACGAAGAAGGAGGGGAGAAAGGAGGTGAAGTGAGAGAGGGATGAGAGGAAGAGGAAGTAGAAGAGAAGGAGCAAGAGCAGGAGGAAGAATAACAAAGAGAAAGAAGATGTCACTGTACTTGGTACCTTAGGAGTCCTAGGGTAGACACCTTCTGCCAGGCTAGACAAGCCTTCCATCAGCTGAGACTTCTCAACACAGCAGGAGTGCGTGACTAGCCGGAGTCATGCTGCCGTCTCCTGCATCACGTAGTCACCAGCCCAGGACTCCTGCACATACTGTGGATGCTCTGTGTAGGAAGCGGGGTATAAGAAGTGGTCATCAGGAAGTCTTGAAGTGATGGAGCTAGCATGCAGGCTCCTAGCTGTCCTTGGGGATGCTGGCTTCTAGCCTACTGATGGCACTGTCCCTGGAGGTGGACACCACATCCATAGGCAGGATCCTCTAGCTCCTTTATGTGCATTTGGACCAAGCATGCTTTCTGCAGCTGAACAATGGATTTCTGGTGCTGTATCAGGTAGCTGTTAGTGGATGGTTTCTCAGACTCATAAGTGAGCAGAAGCCTCACATCCTTATTTGGCATGGGCTCTTTCTTGGAAGATAATTCTCCTTCACCTACACCACGCTGGAAAAGTTCTTGTCACGGTGTGATTTCAACAGGAAGAACTTTGGTGGGACTGTTGAGTTCTGGTGGGAAGGTTCTGGAAGGCTAACTGGAGGCTGGGAGGTCTCTGGCCTCCTGGACCCTGCCGCGGATGCTAGCATTGGTGCCATCTGAACTGGAGTCAGGCTTCTCCAGAGCCCCAGACTTCTTGGCGGTGTGAGTCACAGGGGAAGGTGTGATGTGGGGCAGGAAGACTGGCCGAGTGTAGACAGCAGAAGCATTGCAGTGGGTCCTCCCAGGTCCTCAGGGGCCCTGCTGGCTTCAGGGTAGTGCTGTAGGCATGGACTCTGTAGGAAGACTTCCTTTTGTTTAGGATGACAAACATGTCAGCATCCTCAAAGTCATCTGAGCAGCTCTTCTTGCTGCATTGTTACCTATGTTCTGATTTATCAGGTTTCTGACAGGGCTCTGGGACTGCCTGGTCTCAGGACCTCCTCCTTTTCCATCTTCCACTTACAGACTTTGAGGTTCTGAAATTCTAGTCACTTCACCAGATTTTTTGCAAAGCGCAGTACCTTTGGCTGGTTGACTTGTGTATCTCCGCTCACTCAGCAGTGTTCTCCAACAGAGGGTCCTTCTCAGGGTCGAAGCTGCCAGTGTCATGGGCAGAAAGGCCTGAGGGTCTCCAGAAACAGCTTGGGAGAGTGAGCCCTTCCGGATCCTGCTTCCTGGGAGCCTGACCATCCAAACACAGCAGCTGCAGTCCCTGATGGTGTCCAGAGTCACTGGTAAGAGGTTGCTGAGCTCTGCACAGGTGGCTGGAGGATGCTCTCTGTTTGCTGGTGCCAGGCTCATTGTGCCTGTTTGTTTGTTTTTAAGATGCTTTCTTATACAGATAGCTGTTTCATAAAGCCTGCACTGGGTTGAACGAGCCTCTGGTTTTTCTTTGTGCCATTATAGGCTTTTTCTACTGCTAGCCAAATCCCTTCATAGTATAGACTATCACTGAGCACACTGATCAGCTGACACTTGTCTTGCAAAAGCCAGGACTTTAGAACATTCCCTTTCCATTTTGTTTAGAAAAATCATATACTTTGTTTCAGTGGGCAAAAAGATATTTGATTCCTTCACCATCACTATACATTTAAATGTTACAGTATGAAAAGAAGCCAGGAAGAGAGCCAGCCAAATAGCAAGGAGGATTAAAGCACCTGCAAGCAGGCGCAGGGGCTGGGGTTTCAATCCCCAGGCCTGCCATGCTGGCCCTGCCCCTGGGGTGCGCTGAGACAGCAATTGAGACTGGGCACGGTGGTGTGCGCCTATAATCCCAGCTCTTGGGAGGCTGGAAACAGGTGGATCACTATGAGTCTAATCCACTAGTGAGACCCTATAGACCATGTACTAAAATATATCTTTAAAAAGGGGGGGAGGAAGGAAGCCTTCTCTAGTGACATTTACATATAGTCAAGCCCTGCATCCTCCAGCTCTACCATATTGCCTGCCTTCCACTCAGAAACGGAGATAAAGAACAGCAAAGATACAGGAGGGCTCCTGCAACTGACCCCACATGTGTACCTTGTTGTCTTTGAATCCCTTCAAACCTTTCACCTCACAGCTGATCTGCGTTTCATTCCAGATTGCTTTGTAGGTCATGCTTTGAGATGCCAGCTCATGATGAGGCTTTGGAATTTGGCTTTGAGGAAACCGTCACACCTTCCATCTTCTTCTGACTTGTGAGCATACAGGACTGGGGAGACCCGTTGCGTGGACGCCGGGGCTTGCAAGGCTCGGGGCTCACTGAGGCAGCCGTCGTCCTGGCTGACACACCTCGCCCAGCACGAGGCCCAGGTGAGTGCCGCCCGTGCCACCTCCGAGGCAGCTGTGCCTCACACCATGCCTCAAGCCTAGAGAAGCCGCTGCAGAAGACCACGTGCCTTGGCGGGCCATGGGCCTCCTTAAGCGCACCCTTCCTGCTGTGCCTGCCCTGCCGCTCCATAGAAGAGGATCTGGTCTCCACGGCTGGAGCAGCATCCCCACGGTACAGCTTCATGTTCCTTACTGAAGAAGTCAGTTCCTGGCAAGACGCTCCCAGCATCGGGCTGCTGCCCACTGCTGCATGCTCCATGGTGCAGCGGACACACGCTGCTCAGGTGCTCTCTAAGCCCAGGCCAGCTTGACTGTGCCTTCAGGACTGAAACGGTCCCTCACTGCTTGCAGATATTGGAAGAAGTCACTTCCTTCCTTGGGGGAGGAGGCCTGAGCTGTTTCCCTGTTGTAGGAAGAAGATGCTCCTTCCCATCATAAAAATGTCTTTGCTTACCCTGAGGCTTACCTTCTGATCTTCACGGCCACCAGCCTGCAAGTCACCCTTGCTGGGAGACACCGTGACAGTGCTGGGAACCAAATGCTGCAGGGTCCCCAGACCCATGGCTTTGACACAGTACATAGCACAGAATCAGGGCCTCGAGCTACAGCCACCTCCTGGCTGGGCCCAGAGCCTTCTGGGAGCTACACCATCGTAGTTGGTCCCTTGTTTAATAAAAGCCATAAAATCTAACTGGCTAGGAAAAAAAAAAGCAACAAAAAACAACTAATTAAACTTAATTGAGTCAGTCTTGGCAGGCTGATTATCCTGTTTGATTGGCCTCAGGAGTACAACCTGGCCGAGGAAAGCCCTAAGTCGGGACAGGTGCTATATTTCTATCTGACTAGAGATGTAATTTTTAGTACAAAATACCAAAAAAAAAAAAAAAAAAAAGGTTAAAAAAGGAAACAGTGTGCTGGGTTTATCATCTTCAGCCACGAAGCAGTCATTCCAGACTCATCCTATTTTCTCAGAGTGGAGCAAAGGGAGTTGTTTGAATAATTCAGAAAGCAGACTCATTTCTGGGAGGGCTTCGGTTCCCTTTCCCTGAATTAACCACATCTATTTTATCAGTCTCTCCTTGCAGTCTCTCCTTTCTTGACCCGCAACCTGGAAGACATCAAGACCTATTCAGCGGTTCTTAACCTGAGGGTCACGACCCTGGCAGGGGTCGAACGACCAAAGCACAGGGGTCGCCTAAAGCCATCCCGAATCATAACTGTAGCAAAATTACAGTTTTGAAGTAGCCACCAAAATTATTTTTTGGTTTGGGGTCACTGCAACATGAGGAACTGTATTGCGGGGTCCTGGCATTAGAAAGGTTGAGGACCACTGAGTGGAATGAGCCAGCCCCAAGACAGAGGGTCAGGAGGGCCTAGGGACCCAGGTCACCACACGCCATGGGAGGAGAGGTGACTCCTTGAGTTGGAGGAGAATAACCTTATTTTATGAGCATGTACATCTATGATCATCTCTGATTCTGAAATCTTTTATTATAAATGACTAATTGACTAATAGTTCATTAATATTTAACTGGCTTTGCTTGCATGAAGATAAAAGTGAATTTGCGTGTGGAAACCTTTTTTGTATCTAAAAAAAAAAAAAAATCGCCTTAGCACTTTAAAAGTTCTACGTTTTCCCTTGTAGATAAGGTAAAGAAAAGATTGGAAATTTCTTTGAGGATATATAAATCTTTATTTTTCAGAGCAAGTTTAAAAATACAGATTTCTAAGAGCCAATGCCAGCTAGTAAATCAAAAGCACTAGTAATAGGTCCAGGGCAACTGCTTTTAGAAAGGAACGCTTCCCAGATGGCTCCTGCACACTACAACTTGAGGAATGTGCGTCCTGCATGCCCTGCCACTCCTAGTGGCCGCTCCATCATGGATGTTGCCTTGGGTCAGCCGCCGGATGCCTTTGACCATCGTCATATAAATGAGGATATTAAGTGTTCCTATCACAAAATAGTATTTACAAAATTAACATAGAAGAAAATGTATATTTCATGACTAAATATGTCTTGTGTCCTGTTCCTATTATAATAACATTATCTAAATGAAAATAATGAAAATTGGCGCTTCAATAAAATCCAATTGTAATCTTATTATTTATTTATTTACTTGCTCATTTATTGTCTTTTGTGTAGTGTCTCACTATGCGACTTGAATGTGTAGTGATCCTCCTGTTTTTTGCCTCCCCAGAGCTGGTATTACAGGCATGAGCAAACATGCCTGGACTCAGTCACCAGTTCAGGGTACCCAAGGGCACTTATTACATATGTATAACTCCCACAAATGCTAAAAATCTCTATTAGAAGCTAATTTGATTTAGATCTTTGATTTTAATTTGTCACATGGTTAGCCCTAAAAAGGCAGTGGGAGAAAGACAAAGAATGATTTTGGCAATGCACTTCTCTAGAACTTGCAGACAACAGAAGGCTACCACAACAGGCTTCGTGAAGGCTCCCCATGTACAAGATGTCCCTTGTGACTGTTAACTTAGCTCTTAGACACCCCCCAACTATCTAACATAAAGGCTGATGACCCAGGAAGAATAGAGACACAGACACGAGTGAAACTGCCAAAAAGGAGTTAAGTTAGTTATTTATATTTTGAAAACAAGCTATGTTTCTCAGCACGCTGGGATACATGCAGTTCCATCATGTAGAGAAGAAGCACAAGGAAAGTTAATAAGTTCAGCATCACGAGAAAGCTAAACCTCAATTACCTGTGCTTTAGTGGCTATAGTTTTTGTGCTGCTCCTACAGTATCCATGTGCATGAGCTCATTTAATTCAATTCTCAGAAAATTGGGCAAAAGAGGTGTCATTCTTTTCCATATGGAAGGAAACAGAATTCAGTGAAATCAAGCCACTGGCCCCTCCTCAGGTTCTGCACTCAGTCAGGGTCTGGCTATTTTTTTCTCCAAAATCTGATTCACCCCTTGGCCCAAGAGATGGATACAGAGGAGGCTTCTCAGTGCCCAGCACTACCTGGGGGCTGTGCACAGCGCATCCACCACCTGTCAGAGCTTCCAGTGTAGCAGGAAAGGTGAAAAATGAACACAGTAGGGTCACTATTATGGGGGCTCTGCACCCTAGGAGGTATAAGGATTTCCACCAGCATGTAACAGGGAAGCTAACTTTACTGTGAGAACAAGGAAATAACTCAAGGAAGGGACATTTGACCTGAGCCATGGACCATGGGAAAGATCAATAAGGAGAAGGAACAAGGTTAGTAGTGGAGAGATCCATGGGTACAAAACTGAAAACAAGAAGGGCTCAGACACCGTAAAAGAAAAAGATGCCAGGTGGAATCCAAGCAAAGCGGAGTTTCTACAACAAATCCTGGAAGACGAGTTAAGGACAAAACAATAGCAGGGCTGATAGGTCAGGTGAAGGGCTGGGAATTCATCCTAAAAGCAAAGAAAAATAGTAACAAGGGCATTAGGCAGATGATGGGTATGAGCTGATTTCCCACTTTATAAGTGGCTCCGAGGTTGGTGCCTGCACAGGCAAATTTGATGACTGGCAGGAGTTAAAGGGTTCAGCGAGCGCTCAACATTATTTTAGGCCTTTCACCCACCGCGCCCTTAATTCCACATTCTTACCAATTCGAACAGTGGATCATGAATAGAGTCAGTCCTATAAATACTTGGCAATTTTGACAAGACTCTTGCTCCAAGCACCACCTCTTATCTCAATCTCAAGATGTACATCAGCTGCTGCTCTCTTGTCTTATTGCTGGCAGCTGGGTAATAACAACACCCGCAGCACCCATTAGAGTCAATTTTATTGGAAACTTCTGCTTGTTCGGGAAGGCCAGCATCAATCAGCTTCTGGAAATCAATGGTGCCAGCAGCTTCTATGCTGATATACATAAGCAATGCAATGAGTTCTAGGAAGACAGAAAATACAGAGACTCACAGAATAACTTTTTTAAAAATGAGTAAAGAGAAACAGCCATTCCACCACATGCTGATGAGTTCCTGACTGCTTTAATAATTTTCAGTCCACGTCACTGCCAACCATAGAATGCAATTCATCCCGTTCATCTTGGGTGGTGAGAGCCTAGTCTTTAGCATTCTGTGCAGCTTCTAGACCTTTTTCTTTAAATTTCATTAACTGATTAGCTGGACATTAAAGACAGGTATCTGACTACACAGACGAGCTGATCGTATCCCACCTTTGATTTGCTACCGAATTGGAATGAAAGCATGAATCTGCTTTCTTCCCTTCCCGTTCTCTTCCTTGATCTCAGCCACATATCTGTCCTCTAAATTCTCCCCAGGCCTGGTTCTGTATGCCTTTCCTCTCTTAAGGTTCCTTTTTTACTTTTGTGAAGACTGAGTTTCCAACTAAAAGTTTTCAAGCATATACCCAGGTCCTTGGAGGAAGAAGCCCATAGAATGTAAAGTAAAAATAGAAAATAAATAATGTATGTTGAAATTTGATGTTCTGATTCCCATCAGACACCCCAGAGCAAATGCAGGAAGGTTGGGGAGCTGCCCTGAGAGGAGAGATAGCGTCGGGAGGTTTGGGAGAAAAACAGCCAGTGGACTCTTCTACCTGAACTGGCTGTTTAACAAGTAACCACCACTGAGTATTCCAAAATTAAATAAAAACATTGTATACTGGCAATAAGCCATGGCCTGCATAAGCCTGCCCTAAGTGCAGGTGGAACTTGTCTATATTTCTAAACAATAGACAATGACAAACACAAGGTCCTGAGCTTGATTCCTAGTACAAAAAAAAAAAAAGATATTGGCAAGGGCCAGCCAAATAGCTCAGTGGATTAAAGTGCCTGCTTAGGTAGACACAGCAGCCAGGGTTCCATCCCCAGAGTACCATGACAACCCCACCCCAGGGTTCCTTGAGATGGCAACTGAGACTAGATATGGCGACACTCGCCTGTAATCCCAGCTGTTGGAAAGTTGAACACAGGTGGATCATTACGCACTCAATCTATGTAGTGAGACCCTGTATACCCTGTAGATCCTGTACTAAAAATATACACACATACAAAGCAGATATTGGCACATGTGACCGAATACCATGCCCTTAATTAGCTAATATACCAAAAATGAAACATGTGGATCTTACTACTATGCCACATCATGTAAGACTCAGAAACTGGGGAGAGAGAAACTGTCCTGCAGGCTTTCCAGGAGCAGCAGTGGTGTAAGGGACCCACCCTGGGAGCTCACATGCACAGCAGGGAACTGGACAAGGGTGCTTGCAGCTGAGAGCAGAGCCCAGCCTGCAGCAGGCAGGGAGCTAAGACTCTCAGCTCTCCAGCCTCGATGAGTCAGACTGCGCAATGACCGGAGGCAGGGAGCTGAGAGTCAGAGCCTTGCTCAGCCAAGCTCAGCCAGGAATGGAGCTGCGCTAGTATCTTTTTTTTTTTTTTTTTTTTTTTTTTTTTTTTTTTTTTTTTTTTTGTCTTTTTGAGACAAGGTTTCGCTCTGCAGTTCAGGCTGGACTTGAGCTCACTTTTGTAGCCCAGGCTGGTCTCGAACTCACACAAATCCTCGTGTCTCAGCCTCCCAAGTGCTGGGATTACAGGCCTGCGCTGCGCTAGCATCTAGATGGCACAGGGTCATTGCCTCCGTTGATACCCCAGGTGTGCTACAGTGTAGCCCCTGCCACGGAATCAGAGTTAACAAGTAGCTTTGTCCTTTTTTATTTTTCTCCTCAAAACTATAATCCTCCAGTATCTTTTAGCAACCAGATATCTGTTGCAAAACAAGACATAAGACAGATTTTTGGTTTGGCGTGTGTGCTCTGCTTTTATTCTTTGTAGTTCATAGAAGTCATAGAACATACTGCACTTTTTTCCTTGAGAGAACTAGCTAAAGATACTTCAGAAATGATGATAAGAGCTTGATAGACCCTACCCACGATAGAAGACTGTAACTGGTGAAGATTTTTAGAGGAAACAAAGTACTTAAAAGTCTCTAGATTGAGTTCTGTAGAGACAGAACCAGGCAAGTGAGAGCTGGACAAGCACTGGGTGACTCTGTACCTTGCTGAGGAAAACAAATTAACATGAGCAAAGGAGGTCCTAAGAATCCAAGAGACAAGAGGCCATCATATGCATTCTTTGTGCAAACTTGCTCAGAGGAGCACAAGAAGAAGCACCCAGATGCTTGCACTAACTTCTGGAGTTTTCTAAGAAGTGCTCAGAGAAGTGGAAGACTGTGTCCACTACAGAGAAAGGACATGGCAAAAGCAGGCAAGGCTTGTTATGAAAGAAAAATGAAAAGTTATATTTTTCCTAAGGAAGAAACAAAAAAGAAGTTCAAGGATCCCAATGCACCCAAGAGGCCTCCTTCCACCTTCTTCTTGTTCTGGTCTGAGTACCACCCAAAAATCAAAAGAGAACATCCTGGCCTCTCCATTGACAATGCTACAAAGAAACTTGGAGAAATGTGGCAAAATAACTGCAGCAGTTGACAAGCAGCCATAAGAGAAAGCGGCTGCTAAGCCAAAGCAAAATATGAAAAGGACATCGCTGCCTACCGGGCTAAAGGAAAACCTGGTGCAGCAAAAAAGGGAGTCATCAAGGCTGAACAAAGCAAGAAAAAGAAGGAAGAGGAGGAGGAGGAGGAAGATGAGGAGGAAGGGAGGAAGAAGATGAAGAGAATGGGGAGGACGAAGAAGAGGATGATGATAAGTTGATACTAGACCAGGTTTTTTTCTCTTGCCTATAAAGCATTTAATACCCTGTACACACAACTCACTCCTTTTAAAGAAAAAAAATTGAAATGTAAGGCTATGTAAGATTTGTTTTAAAATTGCACAGTATATATATATATATATATATATATATATATATATATATATATATATATCAGAGTACCAAATGAGTCTTTAGGTAGCCCTGTCCTGGTGGTATTTTCAATCGCTGCTAACCTTGCCTGGTACAGTATGGGGTTTGGAAAAGCAGGTTCTTGTTGGTACACAGCACAAATTAGCTATATATGGGCATAGTAGTTTTTCACCTTCAGTTGTCTCTGATGCAGTTTATATGAAATAATCATTATTCTCTTAACTGAATATCGCTCTGCTAAAACAAAGTTGTAACTTTGTTTTGTTAACATTCTGAATGCTTTTAAGTAAATGCATTTTTTTTTTAATTTTAAAAAAGGCTCAAGGTATCCAGGAGATACAGTAAGTGGAGAAGTGTTTAAGAACATGTGTTTAATTAAAGGGAGAATGGTGAAGATCAGTGGTGTTCGAAGCCAGGAGCTGCCTTTCTCCCCGCTCGGCATGACTGAGCATGTGTGGGCAAATGCAGCTTCTGCACAGGGGGCTGCTTGTCTCCCATCCCCCAATCAATAGATGGAGTGAATCGCCACCACATCTTCGGGAGCTGAGTTGTGGAATCTCAATTTCAGCAAATGTGTCTGAGTGTCCGAGACTCCCTAGCTTTACTTAGTGGTTGCTGGAATGGTGAAGACTAAAAAGAAATTGTCTCCCTATGTCCCTTACTCTAGCTTACTTGTAAATAGGACAAAGTATTCATGCCTAAAGAGGCAACCGAGTTGGACCAGAGGCTATTACACTACCCAAAGCATAGGGGTGTTATTCTTCATCAAGTGGGTGACTGTCCTCCACCCTAGATAGCAGCAATACTGCAGAACTTTTGCTTCTAAGCCACAAAAGGAGGTGTGTAGCTCCACAAAAGCAGCAACTACACCATGGAGTAGGTAGAAGGGTAACAAAAATAAAAGGAAAGACAACATAGAAGATTCGTTTTTAGCTGAGAACAAACCTCAAAGACTAGCTTGAAAGAGGACTCCCGCAAAGAGACAAGAGTTTAATTGGATCAGACTAGGGAGCAGCATTTGCCCCAGGACTCTGTTGAAAACATTAGATGGGTTGGCCAGCAATTAGTAGGAGACAGGAGCTGAGGATGATGTTGTCAAAGACAGAGAATTTGCCCAAGAGCAGGGGGAAAATAGTCTAGGAGAACTGTGATGGAATCATCGCCATAGCAGGATGATTGAGAAGTTGAAGGCTGCGTCCTCTGAGGCCTCACACAAGAGAATCACTGAAAATATTCCACCAAGCAGCTAAAGAGACAAACAAGGGAATGCTGCCCATAGCGACCACAAGAGCCCTGGAGAGAATGAGTGTCAGCCCGCAGAGCTGGCCCCGCATGGCTAGGAACAGTCAGAATGGGAAGGAAATGGCACAACTGCTTGAAAAGCACCAGCGGCTTCTCCAGAGGTTAAACGTAAGAGTTGTCATGGAACTTAGCAGTGTTCCTCCAGGGTACTTCCTTCTGAAGGAAAAGAAATCTGTGCATAAAAGCTTGTACACGAATCTTCATGGTGTTAATAATGATTGGGAAGTGGAAGGGACCCAAATGCCTTCAGCTGGAGAACAGTAAATAAACGACAGTGGAATATTGAACAATATAAAGAAATGAAATACAAATGCATGCCTAGACATGAATGAACCTTAGAAAACTGCCAAATAAAAGAAGCTAGTGATAAAAGATCACATACTGTCCCCTCAAATAGAAGTAAATAAGTAGTTCTATGCAGTTGGTGATGTGAGAGAAAAAGTGATTGCTGATGAAAATAAATATTCCAAGACTGTCCTGATAGTTCTCCAATTCTGTGAATGTGCTAAAATTATTGAATGGAATCCTCTTGAGTTCATGAGATATGTAAGTAAATTATATCTCAACATAACCGTTTTAAATAAAAAATTATATTGTAACTATTATTTTCTTAACTGAACTAATGCATGCATTAAGAGTTTATCTAAAACTTGATGTTTCCCTGAGAAATTTTAGAGCATTTTTTAGCTGTGCATCAGAGAGAAAAGAAAGACAAGTGTTAATTACGTGGTTCCTTCATAGGAACTATGTAATGGTTTCTTTCAAAAACCAAAGTATATATTACTATAAATGAATACACAGCTAAGCATTTAAAGGTTCAAGATTGCTCCGTAATGTGTAGTTTGCCTCAAAAGACTTTGAGGCTTAGTAAATAGAAACCACATTGTCCCTTCTGTGCTCAAATCAATGGTTTGCTGAATTCACCGTCAGTGATTCCACGGAGGCATGCACCAGGCATCAACGCTCCATTTTCACTTTAAGAGAAGCAACCTTTCAAAGTCGGTGTGTTCCGCATGCAAACATATGGGATCTCCAACTCTGGATTACAGCGCCACCTCTGTCTGTGCTTTTTAAGAAGACAGAGTTTAGTCATTTATTTTAAGTTAAGCAAATAAGATTACGTCTTTTGATTTTTTTTAATTTTATTTATTATTTTTATTCTTGTTTCAGAACCTTTGTTTGTTTATGCACTCATTTTTATGGCAGGTTCAGCCCACCCCGAGGGCAGGGCTGGCACAGCATGTGGTGCCAGGGATTGAACTGCAGTCCCTGAAGCCGCCCAAGCTTTCCCAAGCAGGCGCTTTAGACCACTGAGCCATCCCGCCAGGCCCCGTCTTTTGATATTGAAACATAACTTTATTAAAGAAAGTGAATGTAAAAAAGCTTCACTACAGAAACAACTCTTTAAAGAACAGCTTTCTTTAAGAAAGGAAGCACTGGGGCTGGGAGATAGTTTGGTGGCACAAGCACTTGCCTGGCAAGCATAAGGACTAGGGTTCAACCCTGGTACTGTGTGCTGAGCCAGTCCTGGGAACCCTGGTCCCACTGTGCTGGCCCCAGAACTGGGCGTGGTGGTGTATGTCTATAATCCCAACAGTAGGGAGACTGAGACAGGAGGATCCTGTATGAGTCCAAAATGCATAGTGAGATCCTCTATCAAAAAAATAAAAAATAAAAAGAAATAAAAATGAAAAGAAGATCTATGGAACGTCTCTAAGTGATTATTTTACAGAAAAAAAAAAAAAAAAAGAGTCTTAATCTGCTTTCTCTTTCTATAGCTCCAAACCTGAAGCTAGATCATTTCAAAAATGTGTGTATTTTCTGTGAGTCTGGAAGCTGATAAGTGCTAGCATAGGTTACTGGCATGACTGTGTCCTATAAAAGCCTTCTTGTGGCAGTGTGACCCGGCACACAGAATCACATGACAGAACAGAGCAAGCTTACTAGGGTGAATAAAGCCACTGTGGCTAGCCTCGCACCCCACCCTCACAATCTCATCTAACCCTCACTGCCTCTCCAAGACCCTAACTTTGCCATCATTAATATCGCTAACATATGGCCCTGAGGATAGGGTTTCTGGCCTGTGCAGCTGTGGTACACACCTTCCCAACAGCGCAACCTGAGCCATTTTGCTGTTAACACGCATGAGGAAGCACATACCTGTTTGTAGTCGAACGTCCTCTCCTAAAGCTTTTTTTTTTTTTTCTTTTTTTGAGACAGGGTCTCACTGTGAAGTTGAGGCTGGCCTTGAGCTCACTTTTGTAACCCAGGCCGGTCTCGAACTCGCAGCCATCCTCCTGCCTCAGCCTCCCAAGTACCGGGATTACAGGCATGAGCCACCACGCCCGGCCCTAAAGCTTTATTCTTAGCAGTCCTCAATGTTAGAAAGTCCTGGGGCCTAATCTCTGCATCATACTCAGAGGAAATCTTTCCCAGTGTCCATCTTAGGAGGAAATTTAATTTACCATTGCAACCTGAGCGTGCTGAGAATATCTATGTCCGACATGCATGTAGAAGAAAAGAGAAACTTCTACATTTCACCTTGCCTCACATCACACACACGGTCACGTTACTGCAGAGCCTCATTTTGCAGGATCTCTCTCTCTCTCTCTCTCTCTCTCTCTCTCTCTCTTTCATAGTGGTTGATACATTGTGTCAACTTTGCTGGATGACTCAGAGGCCCAGTTCCCTGTTGGTGGGAGCCCCGCCCTAGGGTACAATTGGTTCCTCCCTGGAGTGTGGCCAGGGCCTGCCTAGGATATGATTGGCTTTCTCCCTAGAGCGAGATCAAGGGCCCATCCTGGGATATGATTGGTTCCACCCTAGGGCGCAATGAGCCTACGTCAGAATGACTGAGCACAAAGAGACTTTTTAAAGAGCTGAGAAAGGAGTCAAGACTTCATCTGAGAAACTTAGATCTTCGCGTTTGGTGTGGACTTTATCACCTAGCTTGCAGCGCAGCCTCTTCAGCCTCCAGCTTGGATCTTTCGCCATCCATCGCAAACTTTTCAGCATCCATTACAGACATTTCAGTCTTCCATCGCAGACTCATCATCCGATGGATAAAGACTTACACGGAGTGCTACAGTGAAGTCCAGACCTTAGGATTGAATTATTTAGTCCAGAGCATGCAGATGCCCTCTGCATGCTTCCTCGTCTGACTCTGTGGCTGACTATTGTAAGCCAATCTTATAATTCCTTATAGACTGTATATTTTGTGTTAATATCCATTCCTTATATCTATTCTGTTCCTTTAAATAAAACCCTGACATATATATATATATATATATATATATATATATATATATATATTTGGCACAGGTACAGGGTCTTCAGGGCTTACAGGGTCTCATTATTGGACTCATAGTGATTCTCTTGTTTTCAGCCTCCTGAGCACTGGGATTACAGGTGCGCGCCACCATGCCCAGTTTCAATCTTCATCTCAGTGCGCTCCTGGGGTTGAGCTGACATGGCCTGCTGGGGACCAAACCCAGCTGCTGCACTCTGCCTAAGCAAGAGCTTTCATCTGCTAAGCTATCAGGCCGGCCCTTAATTTCACAGATCTTTTAAAGTACCAATATTCCCTAAGTGTTCATAATACTGAGAAAATGATTTAAATAAGATGTTAAACAGAAATGTGTTTGTTCAGTATGGCAAAAACGCTAACCTTTTTTGAACATTTGGCAGAAGAGGCCTATTCTCTACAAGTCTTAAGTAACTGAGGAATCAGATTCTCCTGAATGATAGCAGAACCTAGTGGGCAATCGGATGTGACATTAACTTCTGCTACTTAGTGGGATTTTGTTCCTTCTACCAAATGTGAGGCATAGCTGATGAATCCCTTCATTTTGAAGTGTGTCACATTAATTTATTTTCCATGTACCTTAGTTACTCTTCTGTCATTGCTGGGACAAATACCTGACACCCACAATGAAGGAAGGAAAGGTTTAGTTAGCTCAGTAACTACTGGATGTTTCAGTGCACAGTCAACTGGATCCAAGGCACAGAGGCACACATGGCAGAGATCAGCAGTTCATGGCGGTAGAATAGCGACAATGACAACATCAGAGAGAGAGGGAGAGTCTCTTTCTCTGTCTCCCTTATATTAAGTTCAGGCTCTCCACCTCAGGCTATCCACCGCAGGCCACACCCACAATCCCAGCAGTACTCAGACCCATAATCCCATCCTTGGATCACTCATAATCCCAGTGGATCGTGAGTTAATCTCAAACCCTAGAAGTCCCCACCCCATGACTGCATGAGGCTTTGGGGGCACAACTAGACAGAAACCATAGCACCATGTCTCAGTAGCAATTCTCCCATGTTCTTCATGTGGTTTTCCAAAAGAAATGGATTTAGCAATCAACACATAGCTACAAATGCCGAAAAGATTTCAGCTATGATGTGATATTTATAGATGACCCAGGATAGATAAAAATCTCTTTTGTCAGCAAGGTACTTAAACATTACTTAGACAGGTGTAAACTAAACTTTTGTTAAAGAAATTTTAAAGCCATAAAAGGAGATATAATCATAATTTTCTCAGGTGAGTGATTTAAGTCTCTTTTGAGTATGGCCGCCCTACGGGTGCTGAAGCCATCCCTGGATGAATGTTTACATTGACAGTCCAAATTTCTGTCCGAAATTAGCTGTAGAAATAATGACATTTTCATTTCCTTCCAAAATGAAAACTTCACCCTAGCTTGATTTCTTTTTTTTTTTTTTTTTTTTCCTAGCTTGATTTCTAACAGCAAAAGTTGTTTCTATTCTGACCTGGTTTTATAAAATTAAATCTTTAAACTATTGATGAAAGTATTTCTTAAAATATTTTCATATCAAATTAGGGATTTATGCATGATGTTGTTATTTTCATTAACGAATGCGCTAAACACCATCATATAGATTAGTTACGGCGAACTTTTTGAAGCTTCCAATGATACAAATAGCCTACCGTGGCACGTGTACCATAGGTTCCCCACAGCTGGCCTAGACTTATTTAGAGAAGTTTAAACTGGGAAACTACTCCCCAGATTGCCTGCCTATGCTTCACGCAATACGGGAGTGAGAAAGTGATGTTTTGA
This sequence comes from Myocastor coypus, assembly GCA_004027025.1. Classification (NCBI taxonomy): domain Eukaryota; kingdom Metazoa; phylum Chordata; class Mammalia; order Rodentia; family Myocastoridae; genus Myocastor; species Myocastor coypus. The sequence goes on from PVJA010013043.1 coordinate 22,359, forward strand.
GCAAGAATTTTAACAAACTAGTAGGCAAAGCATTGACTGTGTGCTCATAGCGGGCAGCTATGTATGTATGTATGTATGTATGTATGTATATATGTACGTATGTATGTATTTTTGCTTTCCTTTTTTTGAAGGGACACTGACACCAGGTTATTCATAGTTGATCACAGGCTCCTGTCCCTGGATCCCTTTCAACCTGCTGCAACCCACAGCTGCACGAATCGCTCTTGTTGAGGAAACAGCTCAGTTAGAGCAAAGGGCAGCCGAGACCTGGAGCCTGTTCCCGCTTTCATCTCCATTAGGTGTCACACAATTCCTCCTTCATTCTCCTTTAAAATTTGATTACACAGAAGGCAAATACATTACTGCTGTGCCAGGGTGACACATTCATTAATCACAACACAATTTACAATTATGAGCTACATTTGTTTAGTATACTAAAATAATAGCTGCCACACGAGTAACTAATCTGATAATAACGTTCTATTAAGAGAATTCAGCACTGCATTATAAATCTAAACTATTAAGAGGATTTAGAGTGATTGCAGAGTTATGCTGCCCTACAGTAGGTGTCAGAAGTTAACTATTATAATGAGACAATCAATAGAAAATGCATAAGACACCAATTCCTGGGCGAAATCACCTGTAAAAAAAAAAAAAAAAAAAAAACCACTTAAAAGTCCTTCCTTTTATCCTTGTGGCTTCTTAATTTCAGTTATAAAAGCTGCTACTTAAGGGACACACGAAGACTTGGGGTTGTTTTATGATATGTACACAAAGATAAAAGTTACAACAAATGTCTCATTTCTAACTCATGCTGTTAGGAATCTTATTTTTTTCTCACAAATTCATGTTCCTTGCAGATAACAAGCTTCCCTGGGGACAAGGGCCCCGGAGAGAGAAGGGTATTAGCTATTACTGAGAGTTTACAAAGTGCTGGACTCTATTAACATTTCCCATTCCCTGGGAGCCTGTCTCTGACAGCTCCCAAAGCTCAGCACTAATGCATTGGCCCAGCAGGTAGATGAGGGGAGGTTACAGAGGCATTGTGGCATTACAGAAATAACACAAGTTTAAAATCAGACAGTACTGGGTTCAAATCATGATTCTGCCACCTACCGGATATATAGCCCTGAACACATGACAACCTCTTGAATTTTAAGTTTCTCACGTGAAAAAAATGTGTAAAGGATTACCTACGAACAAGATAAAATGATGTAATGTGTATAACTATCTACTGAATCATAGGACTTATTTGAAATATTTAAAGATTACCATGGGGTAGGCACTCTGCTGGAAGATCATGGTGAATAACACAAACAGAGCAGTTGAAGTTGCCAGCTGTCCCAGTTTGCCCTGGACCTCTCCGCTATTCACACAGAAGGTCTGGCATTGCAGAAACTCTTCATTCCCAGATTTCTGGCCAACCTACTAGAGTATTCAACTTACCAAGCAAAGCTAGCTGCCCACAGGGTATGACCACATTATGAAACTACAGTTTCAGTGGACAGTCAAAATAAAAATCAAAGTCATCATCTTTAATCCTGAGTTGAGGTAAACACAAGGTATACAGACTTAAAATGGTGTTTCTGGTAGCAAAAAGGACTGTATTACAAATAGGGAGCACTGGGAATATCAGGAGAGGTTCTCTGAAGGACTAAAAGGTTCCCGAGGTAATCTAGTGCAGTCATGACCTCCACTAGACCCTCAGTAAAGAAAGAGGTAGAAACCAAGTGTGACTGATAGCATAGGTACCTGTACCATTTGGAGAAGAGATATAGCTGGAATAGTTTTGCTAATATTTGCAACAGAGGAAAACCTGACTTGAAATATTCCTTTGCCTTGGGTGATGCTTCTATATTGCCTTCAGTTAGTAGTCTGGGAAACTAACATCCCAGTCACCGCCCACAGCTCCATCCCTTTGGCCATTACTCCAATTTTTAAGACCTTACCATATTCCTTCTTCACCTGGATGCATTTCCAATTACTGCTCCAACCTTTCTTCCTTGTGTTTTCTCCCATGCTGGCTTTCCTGACCAATACTTTATAAGGCCTCTGAAGCCCCAGTCTTCTTACCTATTGCACCAGCACTTACTGATTTTAACCTCTCTTATCCATCTTATGGCTTCAATTAAGCAGAGGCCTGCACCATGCTCTGAAATGCCACATCAGCCTCTAGTCTGCCAGCCCTCACTTCACTCCTTCCTAGTGCAGGCTCCAACACTGGCAAGGTCTGCATCCTCCACAGCTGCTGGAGAAAGTTCTAAAATGAAAACCTTATTGCATTGCTTTCCAGCTTTGAAAACATTGAAGTGCTCTCAGGACATTATGGTCACAGTCATAAGACCATGGCCTTTTTGTCCATGGTAACTTTGTTTCCCAAAGTGCTGCCTGTCAAGCTTTCTTAGTACCATATATTTTGTGTTAAGGTTTAATATATAAGATTTCTTATAATATAACTATGATAATGTATTTATGAATCTCCAAAAGAGGATCAGAATTTACTTTATCAAAATAAATCAAGATCAGAAACAAGTTCAATGTCTCTGAAAAGACTAACATATTTCAGAAGATACTTTGGAAAGTGTTCTCTAGCCTCACCCCTTGGGCTACTAGGAATAGCATTTATTGATTACGTATGATACTTGTGCCATCCATCGCAGGCCTGATGTTCCACATCTTGGCAGGAATCATTTCCTCTTGTTGGAACGTTCTGCTTTTGCTCCTCCTCCTAAATAATTTACACCTTCAAGATCCTGTGCAGATGCACTTTCCTAGGCCTCTTCCCCCTCATTTAGATGCCTTTCTCTGCGCTGCCAGGATGTTAAGTTCATTCATGTTAGCGCTCTTAGCAAAGCATCTGACGTAGAATAGATGTTTGTTAGTAGCTGAATAAATGGGATGCTGAAGGTTGTAGAGCAGAAATCACTGGACTAAAATTTAATGGAGAAAATTGGACCAATCAAATAGCCACTACTTGTCTGCCAAATCAATAAGAAGAAACAGCACTGTCTTTCTGGAGTGCTCCAGGTTCAGAAAGATGAACTGCCCAACCTCTGAAGGTCTTCTACTTTCCTGCGGAGCCTGTAAAGTTCTAGGAGAATAATATATATCTGTATGAGTTTGATCTAGTCCTTTCAAATGGATTTATTATTCTTTATTTAAATAATGTAACACCCTTCCAGCTGAATATCGGTAGAAAAAACAAATCTGATCTTGGGCTTCCTAATATCTTCAGTTTTAGAATTGAACACAAAATCATTGAGATTACAAGCCCTTAGATAACAATTACTGATGATTTCTGCCTGCTTTTTTTTTCACTATTCTTCACAGGGGCTGCCTCTTTTGTGCTTAGTTGGACTTTCTACACCCTCTTACCAAGACTCAAATGTTCTTCCTTGGCATGTTTAGTGAAAACATTTGAATCCACAAATAAATTCTGTGTTCATAACAATCTTTTCTCCTTGGCTGATAGCTTTTTTGCTTGTTTTTTAAATGCTGTATCTTTTTTTTTTCTAATCCATTCTGCCAGAAATTTTGATAGTTGAAATGTGTGAATAAGACCATATCTTTGAGTATGTGGACTTCAATTTAATCACCGTGGTTCTCATTGAAATTTTTATTTGTCAAAATATTTTAGTCTTGAGTGAAAGCTACCCACACATGCATTTTACAAAAACAAGTCTTGTACAAAAACAGATTCGTAGTTTTCCTGATTCTCAGTAATTCTGAATGGGTTACCAAGAGTATCTGAAAATGAGTTTACTTTTATTCTCTATATTTTAAGTTTAGATATACACAAGAATATTTTCTATGTATACCAGTCCTGGTGACTCAAAAATGAGCTCACTTCCTTACCTCCTGGAAAGAATTAACTGCTAGCTTTCCTTTGCCGGTTTATTTTTCAGTACTGAACTGTAGCTTTCCTTTTACCTCCTCAGGAGAATCTTAAGTGTGTGCTAACCTTTATGACAAACATTAGGTAAGGAAAGACAAAGGAACTCAAATCTGGTATAGATAAGAAAAAATACAAATTTTGGAAAACGAAAAGCAGTCTATAATGATCAAGCAAAAATTTCCTATATGTTCTCAATTTTTATTCATTTATGGCACATGGAGATAGATTTCTACACTTTTAAAGAAAAATGTTTGCAGAATACCAGCAAACCCAAACATTTTTAAGTTTAAATTGTCATATGCACAGTAAAGTATAAAGCATAACACATTAAAAATGACTAATTTGTAGGCGAATTTGGGATTTACAGATATCTGAATTCTGAAAGTTATCATATTTTGATGTAAATGTTAAGATAATAGACTCAGTACTAATTTTCTGATATCCTAAATTTCTCTGGCAAGAAAACTGCATCCTATATTTTCATCTATTATGTCTAGCACAAGGTTAGTACATTTTACTATTTCAAAGTCACCATTCACTGAATACGATATAGAAAATTAAGGAACATTGTTGCATAGTGGTGAAAAGCAGATACTTGTTTGTTATTTCAAAACTGCCTGCTAACTTCTCCAGTTCATTTGCCAGGGACAGCATATTTAAGACACGAGAGCCACATTAGGTGGAAACCAGCGCAGTCATCTCCTCTGTGAGGCAGCGGAGGGCACGGAGCTATTCCGCAGCGTTCAGCCTTTCCCCGGCTGGGGTGAGGTGCACTGGAGATGGACAACAGGGAAAACCCCTGAACGCTGAGCAGAGAAGCCAAGGTTATATCTTTGATCTTTTTTTTTTTTTTTCAGATAATTCCAAAGTTTTGCAGAGAGAAAAATAAACCAACAAAAAAGATAACTGTCTCTCAACTCATCAAAGCCCTCAAAATGGCATGCTTGCTTTCCAATCTCTGCAAGTGTTTCAAGACTTCTATCTTCTCAAATCCAGATCTTTCTATCGCCTCTGAGGTTTCTGAGAATGATCACCGATTTTTGCAGATAAATTAGAACCATCCTAAGAGAACTTTCACAACCATCGCGAGAAAATGCACATGCGTGGTCTCCCAGGTACTCCTTCCCTATTTTAAAAATGGAGGAAGTGTTTCTCTCCCACAAAGGGCTGGTTCCACCCTGCACCTGCGGCTTTCTCTTCACTCTGGCAAGAGCCTCCCCACCATCTCAATGCTGAATCTTTTTCCAAATACTATCCTTTTGATGAAAAGCATGCCTCAAACATCTCTTTAAAACACAAAAGAGAAACAGTCATTGAATCTACTCTCCTAAGCTTCTCATCTCTCTCTTTTCAGCTTTTTCTACAGATTTATTTTTATTCTATCTTAGAAAGAATAGAAAAAAATTTAAAATGATATGAAATTTCAAACAAGATGATAGGAAGCCACAATAGTTGTTATACTTCATATTGTTATTTTCAAAGTAGTTTTTCACATTATGAGATATAAGCATGCAAAACTGCTCCAATAAAAAGTGCAGCATTAACTGTTCCTTTCAATAAACTAGTAAAACTAACAATACAATTATCTAAGTTAATAAGATAATTTTCCCCTTTCTTTTGTTCTTTCCCTCATCCTGCTTTGCAAATGCTCCTACACATCCCATGCCTGTCCTTTCTATTGATTCTACCCAGGTTTTCCATGCAGGTAGGCGGCGTGAGGAGTGTGGCAGGACAAACCCTGGGTTCTCCAGAATGTGTCCCATTTCTGTATGAACTCTGGTCCTAGCCTTCTCATCCAGTTCTACAGCTTCCATTACCTCCCATGTGACAGTGAATATGATTCCCCAACTCAGACCTCCCCTTTGAGACTCACCTTGTTGATCCCACTGTACAAATAGTTTGCACTTGGCTGTCTCACAGTACCTAAAACTCAATACATCTGTTCTGTCCTTAAACAAAATGTTTTCTGTATAACCTGAGTGTTATCCATAAACTAATTTCAAGAAAGTAGGACCATGAAGAATAAGAAAAGCTGGGTGTGGTGGCTCACGCCTGTAATCCCAGCACTTGGGAGGCCGAGGCAGGAGGATTGGTGTGAGCTCGAGACCAGCCTGGGCTACAAAAAGTGAGCGCAGGACCAGCCTCAACTGCATAGCGAGACCCTGTCTCAAAAAAGACAAAAAAAAAAAAAAAAAAAAAAAAAAAAAAAAAAAAAAAAAAAAAAGAATAAGAAAACTTCTAATGCATAATTAATGTTTGTACACAAAAACTGGATTATCTACTGTTCAGGGAGGAGGGGAGTTTATGGCTTATGACTGATGAGCCTCTTCCACATAGTCTCTCTCTCTCTCTCTCTCTCTCTCTCTCTCTCTCTCTCTTTCTGTCTCTCTCTGTCTCTCTTTGTCTGTCTGTCTCTCTCTCTTTCTCTCTCTCTCTCTCTCTCTCTCTCTCTCTCCCTCTCTCACACACACACACACACACACAGCTCCAGACGTCCAAATTAGTTTGAAAATTCAGTCTGTAGGATAGGTTAAATAATAACATATATAATCTCTCCTGTAGGATAACACATTTGTATTCTTGGAAACAACCAAGATCTCTCTGGATAGAGAACATGTCACCTCTTCCCACATGGTCACACCAGTCCCTTTGAAGTTCTGCTCACCCAAAGTTTCCAGTATTCTCTTACACTACATCCTCTTATCTTTGTACTGCTATATGGGGAAAAAAGTCATAAAGTAGATTGCCTGGTATAGTGGCACATGTCTGCAATCTGAGTACCTGAAAGGCTGAGGCAGAGGATCACGGTGAATTCAAGACCAGTCTGGGTCACCAAGTGAGCCCAAGGCCAGCCTGAACTCCATAGCAAAACTTTGTTTGAAAAAGAAAAAGAAAATTAAAATGGAAAGACATACGGAAGGATATAAAGAAAGATTCCATATAGAATGGTACCTAGGTTTATGGATGTAATTTGTTTTATGATTTGAGGGAGGATGGTTGTGTTTTTGCTTCTGTGGGGAAGATGGCCTTCATCATTTTTATCACCTAATGCTGTTTACACATGAAGCAAAATTTTGTGAACACTTCTGTTTGCAAACAGAAGCATTCATGAACCAACAATTACTACACTTATCTATGCTTTCAGAAGAAAACAGGTAAAGTTTTCAGGTATATTCTGCTCAAAAGGTTATAGTTTATCTCTAGACTATTATTCATTTTTAAGAAACTCTGTGATCCTATAAGTTGCTCTTTATGTTCTTAATATAAGGAATGAGAAGCCAAGACAGCGAGGTGGTGAAGACACATTTGCTGTTGCAGAGCAATGTCCGCAGTGAGTGCAATCACCGTCAGCAGAGTTGAGCAGGGCAGACTCGTGAGAACTGTCCAAGTCTGTTTGTACCTCTTCCACCACTTTCAACCAATCAACAAGGCCCTATAAAACTTCTCACAGATTTTTGAAATCTGCACACTTCTCAGCAATTTTATAGTTGCTACCCCTATCCAAATTGTCATCCTCTACATCTTTATTGCAGTAGCCTCCCAGAAGTCATCGGCATGTCTGCTTCCACACTTTTGCAAATTGTCATCACACTACAGAATGCTGTCAGTTCTTGCTGCTCATCCTTTTGACAATCATCTAAAAAAGGGAGACACAAACATCCCAAATTTACCTTGAGAAAAATTCAACAGCATCTATAAAATAAGCCATGTGTAAAGTTGCCACATTCAATGGAGGCAAAGCAAGTATACTAGAATATACAGAGAAAAAAAAAAAGCCATTAGTATACATCTCCAAGGTGTCCATGTGTTATCTAACACACATCTCATCCAAAATAAATGAAAAGCCCTTAAATTCAAAAGTAAATTTCTTAGAAGCTTGATTATTGTCTGTTTCCACCTGCAGGTCCACTCTATACTTGTGCCGGCCTGCCCAGTCTAGCAGGCAGCTGACCTCCAGGAACTCCATTACCCAGGTGTTTTTGCATATTGCTTCCAACCAGCTTTGTGTATTGTGAATCACCTCAGACATAGCAGTGCAGGATGAAAATAACACTGAGATATTTATCTCCCAGTTCTTTCCTGTCTGAATTATAGGTGGTCAGTACTTCACCAAAGGATGCAGATACTGTGGGTAGAGCTCTCATTGTCTCTCTCTCCTCTCCCAACTTGGAGAATCTGTTTCCCAATCACCAGTCTAATACCTCTTCGTCCCCTCTTAGGTCGAGTTTCCCTTATGTTTGTCTCCATTCTGAATTTTTTTTAAATTGTCTTTTACTACTCTATCTAAAGTAACTACCTGCTTCTATTGGATTCTAATTAATATTCATTCTTTAGATCAACAGAAAGCAAATAAGGGGCAGAGACTGGAATTTCTGTACCTTAGAAAGAGAAAATAGAAACTTTTTTTTTCAGAAAGTAGTCTTTGTGTGAGTTCAGGAGAATGAACTATAGACATTTTGGTTCAATTAAATCTGCTGTTTGTATAGAGAGGAGGGCAAATAATAATTAAGCAACTCACTTGCAAATAAATCTCTGTGGTTGCATTACTGCCCAGGTACTGGCTCATGTAAACTTGGTAAAAATATCCAACTTGGACTTCATTAGTTTCTGTGATCAAGAGTGTGTTACAACAAAAAGAGACTGCAATATAGCATTACTTTAAGTAATTTAAGATGAAAGAAACAGGGAGAACAATTGGTAGACCAAAAGTAATAACTAAAGAAAAATATTGCCACCAAGCAGATGAAAATCTTGACCAAGTACGTAGGTATGAACTCATAGTAATGAAGCAAATTAACCAAAGAGTTCAAAGAGCTGCAAGAACTCAGAAAATATGTAGAGAGAAGGCACAGGGCAAAGAACCATAACCTGATGTAGCTCACAAGACATGGGAAAGCTCCATGAAGCTGAAATCCACCCCAGGAATAACAAAAAAGGACACAGTAATGCCCAAACCAGTAACAGATACGAATAGGAGATTTAAAGGAAACAAAATGAATTTTAAATGACAGAACTTATAAGTGGGAAGAGAAGCATATAACACTGACATGCTCGTGTGTCACATTCAGAATATACAATGCATGGTTCACACTTCATATGTCAGCAAAGGGATAGAAGCTCATTGAAAAGAAATAGCTCACGAAGTCCTAAGAAAAATAACATAGCCGTGGGAATGATTTTAAAGAGAGCAGAAGAAAACGTACAAAATATACACTCATTTCATTATTGCCCATTCTTAACTGCAAGTAGTACACAAAGGCATCTGTGTCTATAATGTAAACATATCTATCCCTCTTCCCTGCTGTACAGAGGAATAACAGATGCTCATATTCTTTCAAAACTAGAAAAGAAGTAAGGGGGGGTCCATCAGTGAAACGTGACAAATTAAAAATGGAAGCAAAATGAATAATGCAAGGAGTAATGAAACATCCAAGAACTATGGGACAATTTCAAATGAACAATGTGCACATACATGAGATTGCTAAAGGAGAAAAGGAGAAAAAAATATTTGAAATGTTAAAGGTTGTGCACATACATGAGATTGCTAAAGGAGAAAAGGAGAAAAAAATATTTGAAATATTAAAGGTAGAGAATTTAGCCGGGCGTGGTGGCTCACGCCTGTAATCCCAGCACTCAGGAGGCTGAGGCAGGAGGATCGGTGCGAGTTCAAGACCAGCCTGGGCTACAAAAGTGAGCTCAAGGCCAGCCTTAGCTGCATAGTGAGACCCTGTCTTAAAAAGACTAAATAAATAAATAAATAAATAAATAAAGTAGAGAATTTTCCAAAATTATTGTGAGTTCATGGGTCCAGGATATTCAGGGAATAAATACCAAATTAAATCTGTACCCAATTTTATCATATTCAGATATACCGAAATATAAATGCAAAAGAAGATCTTGAAGGAAAATAAAAGAGAAAAAAAATCACTCACCAATTAAAGCAAAGCGATGAGGATTATAAAAACTTTTTATCAGAAATCATTCAAGTAAAGAATATTATATTTGAACTACCAAAAGGAGAATACAACCACAGTGCCAATGCAGAGCTCTCTGCTTAGCAACTCACTCAGTTGCCGGGTCATGGGGCTCAAGCACGTCTATGGAAGCCTGCTAGGGTTGACGTGCCGTGGCCCCACGCCTCCCACGCTCACAGTTGGGGCTACTGGGATTTGACTGGGTGGTAGGGGTTTATGAGCTGCCTTGCTGTTAGGATGGAGGGTCCATTCTGATTCACTGGGGCAAGGCCCGGAAACACGTATCTCCCTGACCAGCTTGGCCCTTCCCTCTTTGCATCCCCACCACCATAGTAAGAGTAGCTTCACTGGCCATGGCCCTGGGCCTTGAACTCCTGCTGTGGAGCCAGCCAACCAGGGAGGCTAAGCATGACCCAAAGTAAAACTCTTTTCATTTGAAGGAGTTGTGTACTGTGTTTCAACAATAAGGAAAGTAACACAAGACCTATATTAATATAGATAGATGGATGCATACATGTGTGTGTATATATATGTGTGCGTGTGTATGTGTGTGTATAAAATATTCACTTAAGTGTCTTATGTACACAGCCTATCCTCTACCCAGGTAGTCCCTTTTTCATGTAAGTGACAAGGCCAATAAGCAATGACATCTCCTTAGTTATGATCACAAATATCGCCCAGACATTGGCTTTAAAAATTTTTGGTTTATTTTTTTGTTAACAAAAATGTAATTGATTTTGTATATATTGAGGAGGTTCAGTATGATTTTTCTTACCTGCATGCAGCATGCACTGCAGACTGTGGATTCCAATTCTGCTTTCAAGTAGCATAAAGGAGCTGAGCTTCTCTAAAGGAAGAGAATGGGGAGAGGGATCATATACATGCAAAGGCAGTTAGTAGAAAGGCTTCCAGGATCAGAGGTTCAGGGAGTGCATTCAGAAAACCAGAGGATCGAACAGCTGCCTAGTCCAACAAGCTGAAAGCTACAAAGCACAAGGATAAGGGAACTGCACTGCCAAAGGTCTGAAAGCTCCCTGGAGAGTCACTAGTGTGGGCCTGCATGGCAAGGCTAAAGATCCTGGAGTCTGAGTCCACAGATGACGGCCATGGCAGAAGACAGACCCAGTCAAGCAGAACGGAGCTTTCTAAATGCAAGCTCCTTTGCTCCATCTCCCTTTTTCATTCCATCTGGCCAGCAAACCTATTAGGTGGTGCTGCCCACAACCCAGGTAAGTCTTCCTCTTTCGGTTTGCTGAACAGCCTGTCAGTCATCTCTGGAACAGTCTGCAGACAGGCCCAGAAGTGTGCCTTGCTAATCTGCTGCTCATCTCTTTATTCCATCAAGTTCACAATTGTGATGAAAGGTTGCAGGTTTTTGGGAGGAAGGCTCATTCAAGGATCAGGTCAGGAAATATGTAAGAGGAGCCTGGAATATCTTGGGACCATAAAGAATCAGAAAACAAAAAGTGATACAACATTTAAAACTTTACAAAGTCACAACGATGGGCAAGAACAGAGCAAAGAGACAGAGCTTTTCAAAGGCCAATGAGGGACTTTTCATAAGTAAGGTTGTATGGATTGTAACCTATATAGAAAATAAATATTATCAGTGCTTATTGGTTTAAATAAATCATTTACTACATTAGTAAATTTTGAAGCTAAATCTACAATGCTATGTTCCTAATGACTTAGCAAACCATGTCCTCTTAAGAAGGTAGAGCAGATTCTTCACTCTTTAGCTATGGGGAATGTATAGCAGTCACCTTTCAACAGGTGCAGGTTGGAATCGGAGCAATAAAAAGTCATTTTTCAAAACAGAGTATAAAAATGGTATTTTTACCTTTATGTCTTCCTCCCCTAAACACACAACTTCAGTCTAATCATCAGGAAAATTTGTGATGAATTCCCCTGGAAGGATTTTCTACAGATTCCTTACATGGCATTGCTGAAAACCTAACACAAAATCTAAAGACCTAATCAAACTCATCACAACCTGTAACAGCCTGTAAACTGTTACAACAAAGAAAGTCTAAGGAGATATGACACTGAAATACACTTTGGTGTCCCAGATGGAATCCAGGGACAGAGCAACGACATTAAGAAAACACTAAGAGGATATTACATGTGTTCCTTAGATCATAATAATTTCTGAATTATGGTATACTAATTGTGACAAATATGCTATGATAATAGCAAATGATACAAATATAGGAAACTGAGTATAGGTTATATGGGAATTGTGTATAATATCGTCATTACTTTGGTGTTAACTTAAAACAATTCTAAAATAAAAAACTGACATATACTGTACCTATGACTAAAATAAACAAACAAAAATGCTCTCACCAATTGTCTCACAAAACCAGATCCAACCTTGAGATATGTGAAAGGAACATCCACACATTTAAACAAATTTAATTTTAAAGAAAAAGCGGACGGTTACACAACACATAAAAATTTAAAGACAACAAATAAACAAAAATAAGAAAATTATAGGGTGTTCATGAATATAGCAGCTAAAAAAACTCCACAGGAACAAAGGTAATAATATGTTTTAATGATAAATTACACAATACATAATAATGACATTAATGCCATGTAAACCAGTGAAATGCAAAATAAATTAAGGATAATATACACAAATGTATTTATCTCAGGTTGTGATGTAACAAGGGAATCATATAAATAAATATAGAACATGTACCTCATTCTATAGATTCATGGAAATTCCTGCATAGTTATCATATTTAAACTCCAAAAAGCTCCATTAAAATTTTTAAATGCAATATTTGTTTTTCACTATGAGTAAAAATAGAATCTATTTTAAGAATCAAAGAAATAATACTTTGGGAGCCTGGGAAGCTCAGTAGAATAAGCATTTGCTTGGCAAGTGCAAGGTCCTGAGTTCACTCCCTGGTACTGCAAAAATAAAATAAAATAAAATAAAAATTAATACCTTGAAAATATAGTGCTTTGCATTAAAAACTGTCAAATTAAAATTCAGGGCTCAAATTGCAGATTTGGGAAATAAATCAGGTAAAAAAAAAAAATGGGACAGAAGGCCAGCCAGATAGCTCAGCAGGCTAAGCACCTGATTAGCCAAGCCCGGGGACCTGGGTTCAAGCCCCAACACCACATGACACAACAGTGCTGACTGGGCATGCTGAGCCACTCACTGAAACCAGGTGTGGTGGTGCACTCCAATAATCCCAACACTGGGGAACTTGAAAACAGGAGGATCGCTGAGAGTCTGGGCTGCATGGAGACAATCTGTTCCAAATAGCATGGGAGACATCTTAATTATATATATTTTAAGAATCAATATAGAATCAGTCACAATACTACAAAAAAATTTAAGCCAAGAATATAACTCAGTGGCACTGGCACCTGATAGCAAGTGCAAGGTTCTGAGTTTGATTCCTGATACCAAAAAATTAACAATAATAATAATTAATAATAGCAAAAATAATAATATCTCCTAAGGAAATTTGTGAGTATAATTAGTAAAGAAAATGACCAGAAAAAATGACTTAGGGAAAAGAGACATTCAGAACTCTTAATTACTATAGGCAGGCTACTTATTGAGAACAAAGGCTACAATGCATAAAAGCCAGATTATACAAAAACTAGCAACAACCAAATGTTTATTAGAAAGACAAAAGGACCATCTATGCACATAGCGTACCATGATTCATGCATAGGAACAATGGGCATGTCCACTCAGCATGAACCAAACTTATGCATGTTTTTCATCCAAAAAAAAAAAAAAAAAAATCAAAAGAATGAACGATGTCTGATGCTATCTAGTCAGAGCAGACACAACTTAGTTCTAGTGCTAGAAACAAGAGAAGGGTCACCTTGTGGGGACGTGAGAACCACAAAGGGCTTTCTAGGGTGTGAGTCTTTTGTCTCTTGATCTGGGTGAGGAGCATTCATGTGTCTGTGCACTGAAGAAAACTGCAGCAGGCCATATGTTTGCTATATGGGTGCTTTCCTGTATGTGGCTGTCATAGCTACTTTTCTCTCGTTGCTAAGACAAATTCCTGCCACTCAAAAAGAGGGAAGGAAAGGTTAATTTAGCTCACAGTTACTGGAGGTTTCAGTCCATGCTCAGCTGGCTCCAAGGCAGAGAGGCACAGGGCAGAGGGCAACCTTTCATGGCAGAGGGCAAAGAGCCAGAAGGAAGGGAGAGAGTAGCAGCAGCTCAAGCAGCTAACTTCTCTTCCTACCTTACAGAAATGCAAATCGCCTGCCCCAAGGGAGGTGCAGCACTCACATCCACAGTACTCAGTCACAAACTCCAGAAGCAGCCCATGAAGGCATGAGGCTTTGGGGGTACAGCTATACACAAATCATAGCAATAGTTTTACTCCAGAGGCAATGTTTACTAAGCCAAAATTTTAGAACGAGGGAAGTTAAACTTTTCAAAGAAAAACGAACAATGAAAATTAATTGGAAGATTAATGAAAGTCAGGGTTATAAGAAGGAAGTGGCCTATTATTAAAATCACATCAAATAAATACAATAGTTTAAAATGGTCATTATCTGTCTTCCTGTCCAGAACTATTATCTGCTTTTTCCTCCCTCTCTATGGGGCAAGTGAACTGATGCTCTATGGATGCGTCACGCAGGCATTGGCAAGAGACCAGAGGGAAGGACTCAGGGATCCAGTGTGTGTGCCCTTGATTCATGCTTCTGCTGCTCCTGTTACATGGGAAGAGGCTGCATTCTTCCGTGGTCACTGATCCCTTTGGTCCAGGCTCTTGAGTGGCTGCAGATCTCCCTGGGTTGTGGCAGCAGTGGTTCTCTCTTTTCTTCAATGTGATATGCACTGAAATCTTCCCTTATTGCAACTGTCTAATTGCCTCGCCATCCCTCACTGATTATCTTGAAGAGAACCAGGCCTTTGTGTGTCCTATTGGTACAAGAGGTAAGTTGTGCCACAGCTTGCTGGGAAAATAAGCAGAATCTGTCAATGGCAGGACCCCAGGGCCAACTGGATAATTCCAAGGACCGCCACATGGAACCTCTGATCAGCTCCTAGGATAATATGTGGACAACGTAAAAGGGGTGGACAGCACAAGGAGCTCACTGGTGACTTCAAGATAGTGCATCGTTGCTCTCCCAGACCCAAAAGTCCTTTTACTTCTGCTTTTTTTTTTTTCTCTTTTCTCTCTGTCTGGCACAGGTTTGTTCTGCAGATCTAGTTCTTTTCTCATACCTGCACCCCTTACTGTAAAAGAGTTTTGGCATGATTTTTAGCTTGTATTTTCCAATTTTCTCTTGAAGACAAAAAGAACCTGAAATATTCTTGTTTGGGAAGCCATTTCTAAGCAAACTTCCTGCCAACCCTACATTCAGTTTTCTTCAAATTACTCTTCGCAATGGACCATCTATTTCCCAAAGGAGCTCGCTGACTCACCCTTGCTATCAGGTGAATAGAAATAACAACTTCCATGAATAGACAAATAAATTGTTTGAACAGATACATTTAGAAGCGCGTAGAGATTTAGTTTGTGACAAATGTGGCAATCATATTAGTGAGGGAAATTACAGAAATCACAATTTCAGTTTTCCCATTTCTAAAGTACAATTCCAAAATGAACTCTCCATCTTTATCCCTGGTTTTATATCAATCTAAAAATACTGTAAGACAATATATTGCTTCTTTCAATCATGGGGGAAAGAGGAAAGGAAGAAAAGAAAAATATATACTTATAGATTCAACAGTGTGGAGACCAGTGCCTCAGTCCAGACTGGGGTTGTAATAATGTAAAGCATTACTGCATCCTTAATCTCTTAAACACATGGCTACCTCTTCACAAAATACAATTCGAGTGCCAAAGCAAGAACATGTAGATTGCCCTCTTAGCCCTGTGTAATTAATATTCTTCTCCCTCTTGGTGAGACTGTCAAGCTCGACAGCCAAAGGTGAACCCTTGCGTCTTTCGTAAATCTTACTGAGAGTCAGTGAACGGACTCTTCCTCCCAAGGCAGCCCTTCACGGAGAAGGTCCAAGGCCTGGCCTCGTGATACAGAAAGCTGAGCTTTCCCCTGGATAAGTTGACGCTAGCCTCTCCCTGCTCTAAGGAAGAGACTGAAGGAGGCAATGGGTTGGTTACATAGGCCCCTGTGTTCTATTGTCATCAACTAAGAGTGGCCTCAGTAGATAAGTGATCTCCTCATCTAATTACTATCAGGAAGTATGGCCTCATAACCCATTCTAAAACTTTAATTATCACTTTGGCAGTCCTCCAAAGTTTAATTGGCTTGTAGTTAACAACCTTATCCCATAGGTCAATCCGTTTAGTTACCATAGGGTGTATTTTCATAACCAATTTATCTTGGAGATTCACCAGCAAATGCCTTTGATTAATAGCAGGCATTATGTTGTTGCTTTATTAATGGTTTTGTACTAAACCTAATATTGGGGAAAACTGCTTTGAGGGTTTTTTTTTAGTATAAAATGATTATGACTGTCATATATAATTTATACCAAAATTTTGGGAATGTAGGGCTACTTTTACTAATTTTTTTGGAATACACTTAACACTAAAAATATATTTTAGCATTGCATGGATTATCAAATTCAGCTTAGATAACAATTAGAGATAAGGGACATCCCTGGCATTGACTGATGTCATTTCCACGTTCTTGGAGAGATGTTTTCAAATTATCTGACGGCCAATATTTTTAAATTGTCTCACAGGATAAAAACTCAAAGAGGATTTTGCTTACCCATATTCTACTTTATGTAACCCATCTCCCATTGCTTTTAGGACAAAACGCCTATGTCAGCCTAGAGGTTGCTGTGCCTGCTTCTAAGGGCATCTCCTTTCCTCTTCCTTCTATTCAGCCATACTAACTTCCTCATTATTTCTCCAGTGCTCTGTGACTGTGTTCTCCTGAGACTCTGCAAATTTGCTTTTCTCTGTGGCTGTAAATGTTTCCCCTTAATCTTGCCATGACTAACTCTTGCTCTGCATTTAAGTGGTACTCAAGTACTGCCTTTTGGAGAGATTTTGCCCATGCTCCAAGTCTACCATGCAATCCTATAGTATCGCTTTCACAACACTCTTTGAAGTATTTAATAATTTATGTATGATCTATTTTCCAAACAGACCATCATCTCTGACATATCCTCTGTCTATTGATTAGTTTAATCTATTAGCTAGACTAATGTCCATCACATAACAACTTTTAACAAATATTTTAAATGTTTCTTAATTGAATGAATAAATAAATGAAACTAGTTTATCAGAGTAGTTACTTACATTGAAGGATCCACAGCCCTAAAATCTAACTTTCATATTATCCAAAATATATGAAGGCTTACTATATTATTTTAGTGTTCCCTAAAGAACTCACAGAAGATATTTCCCTCAGGTTTTCATAAACAGCTAGCATCTTGCATGCTCTGATCTGGAATCTTATGCATCATATACCGAATATTATTTTTGTGTCTGACCTTAAAGAAACTCAGGACAAAATATGGCACCCTTCTTCAAAGCCAGGCGGAACTTACAGTGCCCATTTGGAACTCCAAACTCAACCATGAATCATGGTGGCATAGTATTTACTCATTTGAGTTTAATCATGTTATGCTGTATGCATTTCTGTAAGTTAATACAAAACCAACTTAAAATGAGACACATAGAAAAATATATTCACATAAAATATCATGTCCACTTAATTCCTAGCTCAGATCCTGTATAATGGTGAGCCCTATATATTTACATACTGTGATCAAAATTTATGGTAAACATTTAATTTTTAATTTATTGCAGTGAAAGATATGTGATCATTAATCCTACCCTTAATGTGTCCCTGCTAGGCTGAATGCATGCTCGCCTTCCCCTTCACCACTTTCTGAAGTGACCCTCGCAGTCTTCCTTCATACTTTCATGCAATGGAATCAAGAGCACAGTAGCGCAGGGCCTTCCAGACTCGCCAAGGCACGGCAATGTGTCCTTACTTCTTCACCAGATCTGGCACCCTGTGAGCTCATGCTGTTCCCCAAGTCAAAATGATCATGAAAAGTGAATAATTTTTAATCAGTTTAAAACCTCGGGGCCCGGCGGGATGGCTCAGTGGTCTGAAGCTCCTGCTTGGAAAAGCTTGGGTGGCTTCAGGAACCACAGTTCATATCCGGCACCACATGCTGCTCCAGCCCTGCCCTCTGGGGGGCGGGCTGAGCCGGCCATAAAAATGAGTGAATAAACGAACAAAGGTTCTGAAACAAGAATAAAAATAATAAATAAAATTTAAAAATAAATAAAATAAAAAATAAAACCTCGAAGCAGCCCCAGCAGAGCACCTAAGGACACTTAGGGAAAGGGACTGCAGAACTGCTTCAGAACGGTGGTGTGGGTGTGTGCACAGCAGGGGGCGGAGGGGAGAAGAATTGGTGACAATGGGTCTTTATTGTAATTTTCTATTGTAAACATTCACTATTCCTCATGTACATGCGCTGCACAGAACCTAAACTACTACCTGCCAAATAAAATTGCCTCGATAGCCCTTTGTTAAATTAATGGAAACCTTAGAATGTCACATGTTTTAGTGAAAGGTAAAACTGTTCCTAAAAACCTCATCTCGACAAACATAAAATCATTTCGATCCTTCTAACATTCTGACTGCACCTGCTAAAGCAGTAGGAAATTAAGGATTGTTTTTGACCTAGCAGATTTATTTTTAATGTTGCAAGAACAAAGAAATCATCAGCAATGTTCAGCAATATCAATATTAAGAGACAGGGCGTGCTATGTTTTCGGGGTGCAGAGTTTTACTAGGTGCAAATTTGTCAACTGCATGATGCTTTTGTATTGATTCTAAAGTGCTTTTTGGATGAACTTGGAAAGCCGTTTGCTGAGTGTGGGATTTGGTAGGCTTGGAGTTGTCAATAAATGTGTTTTGCTGCAATTATTAATTATATGTTCTTGCACCTGTGGAGAAGATGAAGCATCTTTCTAATTTCATGTTCAGCATAAACATGAGCAACTGTCTGCATGATTCCTCTTTTGATTCCAGCTGCCACAGCTTGGAAGGCTCTGAGTCCAGCTAACTCCACAGTCCCTCATTAGCCAGTGTCCCCATTTATTTTTCTGCCTAAATGAGTAGAGAAGCCATTTTGTTTAGCTCATTCGAATCTGTTGAGAAAGATACCAGCAAATCAACACCTGTCACTTTCCAGCAAATCCTAAGAGGAACAAGGCTTTGTAGCAGATTTGCCTTGGCAGGAAACAAAATACTCAAGGATTGCAGTAAATGGCTGGGTTCTTGAAAGTGCCACCTCCGACTTTAAAGTGAGAGTGAGCTTCAGTCTCTTAGCGCTGTAATTAATCTGAATCACTTAGAAGACAATAAAATCTAAGAAAGCACTAATCATTGTTAATAGGCTTTTGCTTGATGTACCCAGTGAGTCAAATGTGTGGAGGCTATTTTTTCAACAGTAATTTTTAAAAATTCTATTTTTAATTAAAGTACACCACTATCTTAGCTGCAGTAGCACTATTTGTACTGCAATAGCAGTGATACAAACATCACTGCTTTGTAGTGATGAGCCAACAACTCTACTAACTTCAGTTGAGCGTTTATGATTTGGGAAATTAGTGGAGCTAAAATTCGTGAGTAGTTTTGATGTGATTGACATTCCCTGCAGCTAGAGTTCCCCTCGCTCCATGATCAGCTAAGAGAAGTATTTTCCTCTCATCTGAACCGCTGGATATCTGTATTTACATTGATTTTTAGTTAGCTTTGTGTCTGAGAGTGCAAACATAACAAAATAGTTGAAAGTTCATTCTGATCCTATCAGCTCCCACCGTGGGTCGGCTATGGCTTAATCCCTAGAATGTGTATGAACAAAGACATTATAGACCTGATAGCATTTATGTCTGTAAAGGGTTCAGCTGTCCCTAGATATCAGTAGTTTATTTCTAAAGTGGGTTTAAGTATTAATATTTACTGAGTTTTTGCTACATGGCAGGGACTTTGCCATAGCACTGTGTGCAAGTCATCACACTTCCGTACTCTACAATTCTATGCTGCCCCCTACACCACCATGAAAGAAAGCAAGAAGAAGGGGTTTACATTGTGGGACTCAAATCAGACAGAAGGTCATTACTAAAGATAGATTTTAAGCTCAAGAAGCCTGGATTTTATTTTATTTTATTTTGTTTATTTTATTTTGTTTTGTGCAGGGTCTCACTACTCAGCTTAGACTCATAGAGATTCTGCTGATTTCTTCCTACCTGGTGCCGGGAGTCCCACACCATGGCACCTGGACTCCATCACCGGCTCAGCATGTCTGGGGGCAGGGCTGGCCTGGTATGAAGTGCCTAGAATCAAACCGTCACCCCTGCACTTACCTAAGCAAGCGCTTAGTCTGCTGAGCTACATTGCTGACCCTTAGATTTTAATAATTACACTGTTGTCTCTTATTTGACTAGAGAATAAAAGCATGAACACACACCCTGGGCACTCATTCTTTTACAGTGTAACGCATTCTCTGTAGCAGAGACTGCGATCCCTGCAGGAATTCGGATGAGTGTGAGGGCTGCATGTAATGTCTGAAGGACTGTTAGATCCACCCACGGTTAGAGTCTGTTCCCTAGATCTGTCTATGCAACTACATCAGAAATTCCAGCCTATATCTGTGCTGTACCCCCATTTCCTGATTCTGTTTTGCTTTTGAGCCAGTCAAAATTACTACCATTGCAGGCCTTTGACCCCAATTGACTTTAAAATATCACTTAGCCTTCCACTGCAAATGTTACCCTGTGCAGTGGAGAGGCTGGGTGTGGCTTCCAATGCAAGGAAAATGCTGCCGCGGTTCTGCTGCTGAGATTCACACCATGTACGGCATTCACAGATGGAATAGCAACTGCACAGGGAACCTCAGACCTCTGGACCAATTACAATTATTTGTAAGGTGTGCAGTTGGAGTTAGGAGTGTATAACTAAATAAACATAGCTGTAAATTCTTTGCTAGTCCACCCCCTGAGAAGTAGAATATAATTCAGTGTATCACATTCTCTCTCCTTGAATCTGAAGGCACCTTCATGGCTGATGTATTTAACCAATGAAAGGCAAAGGTGATGGCATTCTGGCTGCTTCAAGGCCCAATCCTAAGACTTGCTGTTACTGTTGAATCTCTTTAAAGCTCACTGTCTCAGCGCTGACCCTGGAATGCCCGCAGGTGAAATGATGTCTCAGCCAAGTCTTGCTTCAGCCCATACTTCCACACACCTTTTCTAAGTTGCTGTACATGTGAGTGAAGACATCTTGGATCCTTGCAACCAAACTATGCCTTAGTAGCAACAACATAAGAAGCTGAACAACTCTGCTCCAAATTCCTAAGTACTTAAAATGTACTGGTTACTTTAAGGTACTAGGTTCCAGGGAAGTTTGCCAGGCAGCACTGGTGACTGAATTTAGCACAGGACCCTGACAAAAAGAAAACAAAGCTGATGTCCTGAAGCTACTGTCACTTAGACTCAAAGAGCTGGAATGTCCAGCCCACCACCCATAGAAACCCTCAGCAAACTAAAGCAACTCTTAAAACATAGCTAAATTACTTCGTGGATTTATAATTTCTTCAATAAAATTATATTTATAATGGATAAATCAAGGTTATTTATCTAATCTTGTTAAATTTTGAAATTTACCATTTTATCACGAAAATGATACTGAGAAGCACTTTCTAATATATTCAAGAGGAATAATAGCCTGTAGTTTCATATTCCTAGGTAGAGTATTTTTTATTTTGAATTCTCTAATTTTAACACTGCCTGTTTTACTTTTATATTAGTAACAAGTCAGGAAAAACTGTTAAGACTTCCCTTTTAATGTCTTGCTCATTTCAGTATATAATATTTAATACACACAAATAATAAATGTCTTTCCAATCTTTAAAGCTACATATATGCTGACTATGTACACATCTCTACTTGGGCATTCCACAGTAAAAACATAACAGTAATAGTGACTAATACTTACCTTATCATTCTAGAGTCAACACTATTTCAAATTCATAATTTATACCTTTTCAATCTAATATCAAGGTAAACTTATGAATATATATTATATTCATATATATTTAATATATATTTAATACATTTATATATTTAACATATTATATATTAAATTATATCAGGCTTTCCCCCTCAGCCTATCTGCTGTAGGCTACACACATAACCCAAGAAGTACTTAAAACACATAATCTCAGTGATCATGGATCAAGTCTCAAGCTCTAGATCAGTACTAAGTCACATAATCCCAGTGGATCATGGTTCAAGTCTCAATCTATACAAGTCCCCTCCCAATGAGTGCATGAAGTTTTGGGGGGACAATTAGACATAAACCATAACAACCTTGCACTTGCTAGGCAAGCACTTATTCCCCTGAGCTGTTTCCCCAGATAAGTATATGCTATTATTCCCATTTCACAGAGGAAATAGGCATGACAAATTGAAAGGACTTGCCCAATATCATGCAACTATAAATTATCTGATCCCAGCTTGAAGCCCAAGAAAACCGGTTCTGATATCTGGCTTTGACCCCTTTGTGCCATTGCCATTTCACTTCTAAGCGACACTGTAATACACATGCCTTCACCTAGTAATTTTCAGTGTTCTCCAAGTCTTGCACTTTCTGAGGTCAAAACAGGTGAGCTCTCCTTTATTTTTCCAGGATGTGAAGTACAATATGATGCGCAGCTGTGAATGTGAATGCCTCCTTACTCATCCAAATGCATCCCGGCGGCCCTTCCTCCCAAATGTGGTACTGCAGGTTGTTTTCTCTCTCCTAATCTAACCATTCTAGCCCAGGCCACACCACTGGGTTCTTCCTCCTATTCTTCTCGTCCTCCTTGTGCTAACCTCCTAGTCTCTAGGCCTCCAGTTGTGGTTTAGTCAATCCATTCAACATCTAAAAACATCTAAAGTCAAAGTGAACTTGCCCCACACGCAAACATAATCACACCATCAACTTAAAACCCTTCCATGGTTTCTTATTATCCTTAGCAAAATGTTCAGACTCTTTATGGTGACCCACAAGGTTCTTAGGAGTGAGGATCATTTCCCTGGCCTCGCCCTCAGCCCTCTTTTCTTCTGTATTAGACTCAGCTTCTTTCAGACACAGTTGGGTTCTTTGTCTGTCTGTCTTCATGCACAAGGTTTCCATTGTGTAGAACAAGTGCACCAGGGGAATTCATGTCCATTTATCTTCAGCTTAGATACTACTTTCCCTTGAAATACTGCCCTGATCTATGCTTCTCATGAGTTCATCTAGCTCTCCTACTGCAGGAGTCACCAAGTTCTGCTATAAAGGCATATTTAACATTCAGCACTCATTGTTGACCCATAACCTCCATAAACCCAAGTGTCCTATATTGTTTAAAGTAAATACACAAATATTTATTATTGGGGATGGCAGGATGGCTCAATGGCCTGAAGTGCCTGCTTAGGCAAGTTTAGGCAACCACAGGTACCACAGTTCGATCCCCTGCACCACATGCTGTGCCAGCCCCACCCTCAGGGCAGGCTGAGCTGACCATAATATTATAGATAGATAGATAGATAGATAGATAGATAGATAGATAGATAGATAGATAGATAGATAAAGCATATGAAGAAAAAGAAGTAATAGCCAGACATTACATGTCTGTAATTAAGTACTACCAACGTACCTATTTTTTATCTAAAATGAATGTACATTGATACTCTTTTAAAAATATTCTGTAATAGGAAAATTTTAAAAAGTAAAGTGGACACAAAATGTCTAAGCACAATGGAGGGAGAAGCAGTGAAATTATGGGTGAACTTTCACAATCTATAGGCACGCAATTATTTAATGCCACGGACAGGATAAAATACACAAACATTCATTAATTGACTGCAACAATAACTAGAGTTGGAGATAGCATCTATTGATCTTGTATCATCTTGAAGAGAAAGGAGGCTGAAGATTGTGAATCATTAATGTTTATCAGTGATTCTGTTATAAGGGGATAAAAATTGTTGCAGCTTCTTGAATGTATAAAGAACAAGGTTGGAACTGGAGGCCCAGCACACACTGGGCTCAAGGTCTCTGTAGTCCAGAAAAATGGAAAAAAAAAAAAAAAACCTTTAACTAAGACAGAAGAAATAAAAACCCTCTGATGGAATGCATCTCACCACAATCTTTTATATCAAAATTAGATGTATTCAAGGGTCCTAATCCTAAACAGAAATTATGATCTCAATTCCACAAAGACAGTGGTGCTCCAGCTTGTGCTCAGCTCTTCCCACAGAGCCTCATGTGTGCACAGCTGGAGCTTTGCAAGGGTATCTGGATCTCAAGTGTGTGATGCTGGGATGAAGGGTGCCTGGTTGCCAAATTAGCCCACTGATCGGTTTGGCAGAGTTCTGGCCAAGTTCACTCTAAGGGTGGGTAGACAGGACAAAACACAAGGGATGGAAAGAGCACTGCCATGGTCACTTGCTGTTTCTTCTCTTTTGTTTTGTTTTGGGTTTTTTTTAGAATTTTTTATTTTATTTATTTATTTTTTTCTTGTTTCAGAACCTTAATTTGTTTATTCACTCATTTTTATGGCCAGCTCAGCCCACCCCAAGGGCAGGGCTGGTGCAGCATGTGGTGCCGGGGATCGAACTGCAGTCCCTGAAGTCGCCCAAGCTTTTCCAAGCAGGCACTTTAGACCACTGAGCCATCCCGTCGGGCCCCCTGCTATTTCTTCTCTAATTAGCTACTTCGCTGCCTTCTGCTCACTGCAAACTACTTCTCCTCTGTGATGCCCCTCTGCCATGACACCCTCCTTTAGGGACAACGAATGGAAACCTCTACAGACTGTGAATGCAGATAAGTCCTTCCTTGTTTAGCTGAAAGCTCTGTATTCTTCTGGACTTTCTAAGCACAGTAGACCTCAGTGCTTACGTGGGGTCCATTATGCCAGACACTAAAAAGAAGTAAGCTGAGAGCCTGGATGAACTTCCTCCATTAGCTCCTGTGCTCAGCTGAGCTCCATGCAGAAAGGCGCTCCTGCACCCAGCTGCAGATGCCACCAACCTATGCTTGGGAGAGGCTCTGCAGACAGAGAACTCAGAAAGGGTGCAGAGATAGAGGAGCAGTGGATCATGGTTAAACTTTTCTGCTCGGTGGTTAAGGGCAAGTTTAAGTAAGACCTGTATAACAAAACATGTAACTTTTATGTCTCCCAAGGTCAGTCAAACCCTCTCAGGATTTAACACCCAGCAGAAAAGTTTAACCATGATGCATAAAACATAGTTAGATTAGTATGCTGAGCTGTAAAAGGCTTAAGTCAACAGCTTCCAACATTGCCAGTTTTGCCAATAACCCACTGTGATTATAGAACATTGGATTATGTATACAACTGCTTTCTCTTAGTTCAGTGAGAAAAAATTTTGTACCAGTAATGATTAGAAAAATTATCACATCTACACCCTGGGCTCTGTATAACTAGTAGGAGGACAATAATATGCATTGTATCAAATACTGGGAATGTACTACTAATGTGTTTTGAAACTGTAGTATTGTTAGTTTGTACTAAAAGTAATAAAAAATAATAATATAGAAGAGGAGCAGTGGAACCAGAGGAAGTTGAGACAGTGGGAGCAGAGAGAAGAGCTGCAGGGATGGCCGGCAAGGCAAGCAGGCTGGGCTGGAAGAACTCTACTTCTCTGGGAGTCAGAGGAGGCCAAATGTTTGAGTAGACTTGCTCTGTCCCCCAACTTTGAACCCACTGAAAAAGGTCTGACAATGGGCCACAAAGGACATCACTGAAATGAGACAGATGCCTACCAGCAGAGAAGGGACAATCTAGTTTTGCATCTTGGGGGCTGTTTCTTTTCTCTTTTTGTTGTTTATTTGTTTTTTTGTTTGTTTGCTGTGTGGTACCAGGGATTGAACTCAGGACATTGCACTTGCCAGGCAAGCACTTATTCCACTGAGCTATCTCCCCAGCCTCTCTTCTTTTGTTCTTTAATTCACTTTTCTCTATCATTTTCTTCCTTTTTGTTCCACTTTTTATTTTCCTAGTTTCATTTCATCACATATCTATTTACCTAGCAATCAATCATCAATAGATAGGCAGAGAGAGAGGAGAGAGAGAGAGAGAGAGAGAGAGAGAGAGAGAGAGAGAGAGAGAGAGAGTTGGAAGAGAGAGAAGAGACAGCGCCAAAAGACACATGCACTAAGAAAAGAAAACCTGGTATAAATATTTTAGTACTAGGTTTACTGAGACCTCATGAGCTTAATACAAGTTGTTTGCTCGCTACAATTACAAGAAATGTTCAAAGTGCTGGCCGTTAACCTCCAGATGCTTATCAATATAATTCTCAGAGAATTAATTTGTGTTTTAGTTTAAAAAGTACCTTTGAGGGGCCAGGGAGATAGCTCAGTAGAATAAGCGCTTGCCTGGTAAATGCAAGATCCTGAGTTCAAAACCCGGTACCCCCCCAAAATAAATAAATAAATAAATAAATAAATGTACTTTTGATTGTTATACTAAGTGATTCCAAAATTGTGTATGAATGGTCCAGTTCCAGTGTTTTATCAAGCTATTAATTGCTTCCAACCCTGCTTCAGCTTTCAGAGTCTTGACTCATACTGCCTTCCTCTTTTCTTTTTTATACCCTTGTGCATCATCTCTCAAATCCCTTTCTCCTCCTCCACTTCAAATATAAAAATATCGTCACGAAAGTCCTCTCCTTGCTCTAATTTTCTGCTATTTCTGCTCTCTTCTCCTTTTCTCCCTGAGGTGTTTACATATTTTTCTTCTCCATCATCTTATATATCCCAGCCTACTTGTCACTGGTATCAATCCATGGTCGTTCTTTAATTACTGAAACTTTAAAAATGTGTGAAATTGTCAAATGAAGTTTTAAATTGTGTGATTGATACCGCCTTGGTTCTGTAGATACTGAAGTAAATAATTATTCTGTTCTTCAAATGCAGTGACAGGGACTGACTCTGTTATACTGAGTAGGTTGAAGAGGTGCATAAACATCAAAGATAACTAAAAGTCAAGGATTCTTGACCTCACTGCAGAATCTCACTAAAGAGATTTCCATAAAGGTGAAAGTGCTTCTCCACCTTAATTCATTTTTAACCCACAGCACAAAAACAATTAAAATACGAGAAAGCAAGACAACAGCCCCTTAACTCTCCCAAAGCTTCTCTATGGGCACCAAGCAGGGGAAGCTATAGGAAAGAATACACCAGAAATATCAAACTTTTTCAACAGATCAAACAAGAAGCATAGAGGTAAATTCATCAGATGTTGAGGAATCTTAAAGAATTAAGAAACAGAGATTTTTTTTTTTTTTTTAAAGGAAGGAAAGCTTTATTTGCTTAGAGTTAGTGGAGGTTTCAGTCCATATTCGGCTGGCCTGAGACTGAGTGGAACAGAGCAGAGAGCATCCAGTTCATGGCAGCAGAACAGCAACAATTGCAATAGAGGCAACAAACAACCTGGGGAGCAGAGAGCAACAGCTAGAGTCTATCTCTCTGTCTCTCTTTTTAAATTACATCAGGCTCTCTGCCTTAGCCTATCGTCTCAGGTCATAGCTATAGTCTCAGCAGTACTCAGACCATAATCTCAACAGTAGTAAAACACATAATCCCAGTGGATCATCATACAAGCCTCAAACTCTAGAAGTCCCCACCCATAATTGCATGAGGCTTTGGGAGGACAACTAGACATAACCCATAACATTCCACCTCTGGACTCCCAAAGTCTCACACATATTCCTTTGTACAACGGACATTTTAGTCCATCTGGAAGAGTTGCCAAAGGCCCAACAGTTTCAGCATTGCTGAAAAGTCCAAATCCCAAGTCTCCTCCAAGATCCAAGGCAAACTCTCAACTGTGAGCGCCTGTATAATAGAAAAGTTAAACATCCAACATTGAAAGGCATACGATAAACAGTATAATTCTAAAAGTTGCAAACAACAGGGTAATACAAAACACTGGTACCAACACATGTCCAAAATCCAGCGGGGTAAATATTAAATACCATAGTTCCAACTAGAGCATTCAAAACAGTCTGCACTGCATTGTGAGCTCCACGCAGCTCCATCCCTAAGGCAGTCTCAGTAGTTCCCATGGCTTCCCTTTTAGGCCAGCTTTGCTCCCTCTTTGCACAATCCATGTTCCTGGCTTTTCTAAATTTCTGGGGTTTCCACTGAACAGGCTTCTCACTCTCTGATTCACGTACTGCCCTCTCAGGA
>PVJA010013044.1:0-50475 GCA_004027025.1 Myocastor coypus
TCTTCTTCTTCTTCTTCTTCTTCTTCTTCTTCTTCTTCTTCTTCTTCTTCTTCTTCCTCTTCTTCGTCCTTTTCTTCTTGTATTTTTAGGGAATGGTCTACAGGGTATTCGGTGTTTCACTACTAGATCAAGATCAGACTCAGTGATCTGCTGGTTTACAACGTCTTAAGTGCTGGGATTACAAGTGTGCACCGTCATGCCCAGTCTCAGTTGCTGTCTTAGCATTCCCCAGGGGGCAGGGCCAGCACAGCAGGCCCAGGGATAGAACCCCAACCCCTGTGCCTGCTTGCCAGTGCTTTAATCCACTGAGCTATTTGGCTGATCCTCATTATACTTTTTCTTGAAAGAACAGAATATATTCAACAGAGGAAAGAAAGCTTCTGTCTGAGAGAGGAACAGAAGGGGATCCGAGTGGGTTACCAAGGAAAATGCCTTTTCTAGGGATTTTTATAGAGCAAAGTTGAGGCTGGTCTGAGGGGGAAAATATGGGAACTCACATACAAAGTGGGACAAAACCATGGTCAACCAATAAGATTACAAGTACAATTTATCAGGTAAAATTGATTAAATTGGGATCAAATGAAGAAGCAAGTCACAGTAGCAATCAGACATGAATGCAGAACAGGGGCTCTTTCCTGTATGGGTTGGATTGGTGACTCTTCCTGCCTTCCTCCTGCCTCCTTCCTTTCTCCTCTAAATATCACCTTCTAAATAGGTGATTGGCACCTATTTAGAATATCAATCCTTATGCCTATCCCTAGGAAAGTACGTGGCTGTATGTGTTCAATTTTTTGTCTTGAGGTCTGGCTCACCATGGGAGTGCCTGTCTCTACCACTGTTGCAAGGTCTTGTCTCCCATACTGTCTCCTTCTGACAGTCTAGCCTTTTCTGACTACCTATAATATTTCTATTGAACACATCTGCTTACAACATTCCTCTTTCTGAAGAAGTAATCCAAACTATCATGATGGAAAATGAGTGTTTGTTAGTGCCAAACATAGAGAAATCATTTTAAAGGAAGAACACACACATCCATCTCTGTGTGAGATGAGATATATGGAGTCATGCCCACTAGGAGAACACAGAAAAAAGCCATGTCCCAGCTTGCTATTCTGGGAGGCTTAACCTGAGATAGTGGAGAAAATTGACTTGTGGGTAACACCAAAAGGAGCTATCTCCCAAAGCAGCACAGTTAGGAACCAAGGATATTGAGCCTAAGGGAAGATCTCTGACCTTTCTTCTTTTCCTAGGTCTAGTTTTCATTTAGGGTTATAAGAAACATACTTTAACAATAAGTTGTGGATTTAAAAATCTTTACTGTAAAGTGCTGTGTTATCTTGTTCAGACATTTTACTATCCCTTATGAGCAGTGATTACTCTGTAAGCTACTTAAGCATTCTTAGAGCAGAGGAAAGCTTTCCCCAGCATCTCTTGGGTGAATCCCTATTGAAACCAATGGCTGATGGAATATTGCCTAGAGAGACAGCTGAATTCATTTCTGGAGACTAATCTCTGGTTGTGTGGGCCAATAGAAACTGAGAACAACTGAGGGATCTTGACCAGGGCTACTTTCTGGTGGAAACTCGAAGGTTTCTCATTTATTTCATGTATTGGAAAACAGCCCATGTACCTTTATATCTTGAAATGAAATTACAATTATCTTCATTTGAAACTAGTATGGACCAGAAGATGGCAGCGCCATAGTGTATTTGGTCTTTGTTACTGTCCTTCTACGAGTGCAGGCCATAATGACCTGCTGATTTCCTGGTTCCTGATTTTAGCTGTAATAAAAAGTGACATTGCAATGTTGAAATTTTTGTTTTATTTAGGTTGACCACTTGGTTAAAATACTATTTTCCATTTTCAGTCTTTGTGACTAACTCACCCTGATATCCTTCCATTGGTTTGATTCCATTACTTTTATATTCCTGTATTATAAGAAATACGTTGCCAATTTAAATAACGACAAAATATTTTTGATTCCTTTAATGTTAATTGGTGATATCTGAAATCATTTTCTTCTGTGAGGAAGACAGATTTCAGTTTCCCACAACTTCAATGTCATCTGTGGTCCCTGGCTGGCCCACGGTAACTCACACATACACAGTTCCTTTCCAGTGGTCAATAGGGTCATTAGATGTAGGACAATTTAAAATAACCATACCATGCCTTCCCAATTATTTTCTTCCAAATGTTTACCACTTCGGGCTCCTTATGTGGTCAAAGAGGTAAACTGGGATTTGGTTTTATATAAAATTTCATATTTAGTATGTAGAATACTCAAGATCTAGTACAGATATTTTAAAACTTTGTGAGATGAGTGAATAAGTGATTACAAAGTAGTTCTCTAGGATAGTGCTGGTCAGTGATGTCCAATAGGATTTTCTGTGATGCTAAAATTGTTCTATATGTGTGCTGGTCAGGATAGTAGGCACTAGGCCCATGGGGCTGTTTTGTGCTTGAAATATGATTTGTAACAGAGAACACATTTAATATATTTAATGTTAACTTATTTAGATCTAAATAACTTGCCATGCCTAGTGGTTCCCATATCAGGTAGGGTGTCTCTTAATGCTCAGTGATGATGGCAGGGGTTTCTCCTTGCTGTGCCATTACTGGGTGATAGGCTGAGGTGTTCTGCCTCAGTTGAACTCATAAGCCCCTCTTAAAGTGATATTTATTTATGCATTATGAAGATATTAATTAGATAGATAAGAAGATATTTATTAGATAGAGCTGAAATTATAACTAACAATGCATGAATTACTTGTCTGTAGTAGCTCAACCTTCCATGTCTCTTCTTACTTCCTCTGGTGGGGTGCAGTTTTCAAATATCTCAGTTTTGGCTAGGATTCTATAAATATGACCATGCTCATAATTAATATTTGTAGAAGTTTTATTGTATCAGTGTTATAAAAAAGAAATATACTTCCAAATTCATCAAGACAAATTGTGAGTACATAATTTTTAACAATGGCTGTTTCCCTCCAGTTGTCCCCACCAAGGTGGTTCTTCACTGAAGATGATCTTGCTCCACAGGGGAAATTTACCAATGTCTGGAGACATTTCTGGTTGTTAAAACCCACTGGGATACTTGTATTACAAAATCATCTATTTTGTAGTAGTGAGAAATGTTGAAAGCAGTAGTCTCTTCCCTTTGCCAAGAACAATCTTTGACAAAATGTCAGTAGCACAAAGATTGAGAAACCCTACATTGTAATAATGATTCAGAGAGAGTAAGTTAGAACTTTATGTCACAAATAAATTTTAACATCTATAATATTAGGTAGGATAGAAGAGATTCTCATTTGTTGACCTACAAAGAATTTAGCAAACAGTTATCTTATTAATGAATTAATTTGTGAAAGAAGAAAATAAAAATGTAGATACACAGAATAAGTTTGAGTTTTGTTTAATACTGGTCTATAGTGATGTGTAGCACTAAAAACACAATTATATACATATGAAAAGACCATCTTATCATAAAAACTATGGTACTCTAAAGATGCTTTCTTGATTCAGTTAATATTTTCTATAAATAATATTCTGAAAAAATGCCTGCTATTTTTAACAGTATAGTTTTGCCATAATCTTATATCAAATTGTTTTTCATCATCTTGATTTATTTTGACTTCTCTTATAAGTTGTATATGAATTTCCAATTTATATTGACTTCTTATTCTGAAGGTCCCTCAGTTCTTGTGAAGCTCATTGAAAGTACAACTTTAAATGAACACATTAAGATAAAAAATGAGGGCCCGGCGGGATGGCTCAGTGGTCTAAAGCGCCTGCTTGGGAAAGCTTGGGTGGCTTCAGCGACCTCTGGTTCAATCGCCGGCACCACATGCTGCGCCAACCCTGCCCTCAGGGCAGGCTGAGCTGGCCATAAAAATGAGTGAATAAACAAATAAAGGTTGTGAAGAAAAAAATATATAAATAAAATAAAAATTCTTTAAGAAATAGATAAAAAATGAAAAGTAAATGTACACAGGGTTTGAGACTTTTAATTTTTAGATATGGAGTTCAAAGTAGCCCTTTCTCATTGAGTGTTTTCCTCTTTACATTTCAAACTAATGGCAAGGTCAAGTAACCTTGCTTTTAGATTTGAATACTGAAAGATCATTTTACATGATTCAGAGAAAAATTCTGTGCTTTGTAATATTTACTGTTCTCTTGCTGTCTAATCCAAGGATTTATTTATTGTTTCAAAATATACATTAGTGCAACTCCCTAAAGAAATGAATACATGCACCATTTAGTACAAATATAAACAACAGCTATCCTTAAGAGAGGTTAAATGGGCATCCAAGGGGAAGCAGAATGGACTTATAGTCAGGGTGCTTCTCAAGCTCCGTCTTTTGTAGCACCCCTCATCCTTTGTATTAGTACTGACCAAACACAATGCTTTACACTTGTGTAGTCAGTGGAGCAACAAATCATGATGAGGATTATTTGATGAGAAAAACAATAATTGTGGAACTGCCATGGAATTGACACATGCTCAGTCAGGGAAAGTCAAGAATGTCCAGGTGTTGAAATTTTTCTGAGTATCATAGCAGATTATACTAAGTGAATAGTGCCTAACGGGGCCAGGGCAAGGAGCAAAAAGGCAATCAAGCTAGGCGTGGTGGCGCACGCCTGTAATCCCAGCGCTTGGGAGGCTTAGGCAGGAGGATCGCTGTGAGTTCGAGACCAGCCTGGGCTACAAAAGTAAGCTCAAGGCCAGCCTGAACTGCATAGCAAGACCCTGTCTCAAAAAAAAAAAAAAAAAAAAGAAGGCAATCAGAAGCACTGCAGGAGCGGCAGAACGCAGTGGTGCTGATGGTGTCTTCTGTGCTCTCTGTCAGCAAAATACTACGGCGAGCAGAGAACAAGTCTGTCTTCCTCACAGAAAGGGGAAGGCTAAACTTAAGACAGTATACACGGCAATGCATGCTGACCACAACGCGGCGGAGATCACACCTGGCGCTTACAGCTTGGATGTGGAGGTAGTTGTTACATTAAATGCTCGTTTTAGATTTAATCCAGTCCCTATAATGGGTCACTTTGGTATAAAGTCCAGGCTTGTTTTCTTTTCCACAGCCTATTCCCCAGCTCACTATTCCAATAAGATACCAGATATTTCGATCTTGTGCAATGACCAGAGGTCCTCCAGAATCGCCCTGAAGAAAAAAAATGTGCTTCACTGATGAATAAAGTAAGATGGAAATCAGAGTTAATAAGCATCTCTAGGCCTAGTAAATGAACGGTTTGCAGGTCTAACAAAATTTCTTTTAATTTGCAATTAGTAGTAATATGAATTTATTGCACATCAGTGAGTTTATTACATATTCCCTATAAATGTCTTCAGTAAGAAAGTCATGTGAATTGACAAGGCTGTAGTTTTATGTTTGTTTGGGGGTCTCACTATGCAGCTTGAACGTGTAGTGGTCCTGCTGCTTTCAGCCTCCCCAGCAATGGGATTATAAGGGTGTGCCACCGCACCTGGCCCCAGGGGCCAGGGGGGCATGTGGTGCTGGGGATTGAACCCTGGTCCTTGTACTTACCTAAGCAGGCACTTAGTCCAGTGAGCTAGCTCACCAGCCCTAGTTTTACATTAGTAAAGTTTCTAGTTTTTTTCTACCTAGACAGGAACAAGGCAGCCAATTCTTATATAGATGATGACTTCAAGACTCAGATGTCAACACCTCCATGAAGCACCATTTAATGCTGTTAGCTGGAAATAATCTGTTGCTTTGCATTAGAATCTCATTCTGCTCACATTAATTGGTAGAAGAATGTTCTGGACATTGTAGCAAATTTGTATTCAAAGGATTTTTGATCCCAAACTAAAGTGGAATCCTTAGCCTTGGTGGATAAATTTGAAGTATTTACATCATGAAACCGTCCTTATTATTGTCAGCCCAATGTTTATTTTGATTTTTAAATGTTTTTATTAATTTTAATGAGAAAAACATAAAATAACAATGAAATAGTTTCAAAATAGGTTAGTAAAATGGTTGCAATAATTAATACATTGAATATTTTGTCATCATAGTAGTTATTCAGAGGACAAGATGCAGACATATCTTGTCTAAACAATATTAGTACAAACCTTTGTTCTCAGTGAACTAAGATAAAATAGCTTTATATTATCCTAGCTCTCCTGTATATATATATATATGTATATATATATATATATATTTTTTTTTTTTTCCACAACAAAATGGCCCTTTACACTTTTGTCAAGTTAGTAACACATGACACTAGGTTGCCTAGCGACTGATAGCTAACCTTGACCAGACAGGATGTTCATTTCAGGAGTGAGGTAGCTTGGTCTTAACCATTCAGCAGAAAAGTGTGACCACAAGGTTACACTTTATAAAATGTAAAGCCATATTAATATGCTGAGCTGCAAAAGGCTCAAGTCAACAGCTTCTGACAATTTCCAGTTCTGCTGAAAGCCTACCACCATTATGGACCATTGGACTATATTGGGCTATTTTGCTGAATTAAAGTACCTACAATCTTTAGACTGGCTTCAAGTATGAAAAAGTCCTTTAAGCCTTCTCCAAATACAGTTTCTCTAATTGAAGTGGAACACCCATCTCTGATAAAATAAAAGAAAAAGAGGGTTATGTTGGGAGCCATGAAGCTAGGAAGTCAATCAAATCTGTGTAGGTGGGACTTGGCCAGTGCCTAAAGCCCAATGTTTTAACAAAGACAAATTTAATAGTTCTTTTTTGGCAACAGACCTATTCATCTAAAAGAAGTATCATGTGAAAATCTATTATAGGTTTTAGGGGAAGTAAACCTGTTCAAATGATCCTACAGGGGTCCTAGAGTCTTTAGGCTTTAGCTTTGCTCATCTTTCCATCCTCTTCTTCCTCATGATCTCTGGTGTTTGGTACAAAGTGTGAAAACCGTCATCTACCAGTGTGATCATCCTCAGCTCTCAGACTGAGGTCCATATCCTAATCTGGCCCTCCTTGTCTTCCTGTGCTAATGGGAAAGTAAGAAAGCAAGTGTTAACTGAGGAAGGAAGAACAGCTGGCCTTAGGTAGACATTTTAGTCATATGAATCAGTTGTATTGCAGGCCTGCTCACATTGTTTCTTCTTAAGAAGGTGAACGGAAGCATATCAGTATTCCAAAAAATACAGCCAAGTCTGCATTTTCCCTTTTATTTCAATTTTTTAAAAATGTATCTAGCACGGGGTCTACAGGGTCTCACTACACAGATCAGACTCGTAGTGATCCTCTTGTTTTCATCTTCCCAAGCACTGGGATGTTTCAGTTTCTCAGATGCCAATTAGATTGTAAATTCAAGGTACATTGTTTCTTAGATGTTGAAGTTTACCTCTGTGTCTAACCACTATCTTGTAACTCACAAAAAATTGGAATGAGTGAGCGAGGATTTATTATCTCTAGATGTTAACCAACGGTAGACCAATAGTGGCCCCTTTGTGTGTCAGGAAAGTACACACAGATGCAGGGTTCTTAAAGCCAAACTTCTTTCAGGCAGTGCTAAATTGCTCTACTCAGTTTTAAATTCTAGGATGAAGTCTTTAATGTTTTACTTATGTAATTTTACTCCTCTTAATAGCCAGATTTTAGAGCTGGTACAGTCCATAAACTTAATGCTTAAAATTATAGTTTTACATCACAGGATGCTATTTATTTATTTGATTTGTTTCAAGACAAAGCCTGTGAAATAATACTTTAATGAAAATAAGTATATATAATTTTTTTTCTTCTTATGTTTTGCTTCAAGTAGTATAATTCTACCTGACAGGACTCTACTTAAAGTCAAATGTTTCGATAACAGTGAAGCTCAGCTGTACTGGCCATGGAGACATCAGCAGATCGCATCTCACAACAGCTTGCCATTAGCAGGGATTCCATACTCAAGCTTTGGGCTATTTTTCCTTGAATCACCAGTCACATGGCTTCTTAGCTTGGGTTCTGCTATCTGTTTCCATTAATTTAAGCAGGGCCCTAATAACTAATGGCCATCTTTTAGACTGTTCATTCATTGGACTATTAAATGAAGAGTATGTCATATAATTGGTTCTTCTCTACCTGCCTTTTCCACTTTCCTTTCTCCCCTGAAAGTGAATTTCATTGTGTGAAGAGATGCTGGCCTATGGCCATAAGACCATTTGTACTCAGCAGTCATTTTTGTGGTTGTGACGCTACTCTTACCTCACAGGCATCTCGTTTTCCTGACAGGAATCCAGCACATATCATTCCTGATGACACAGCACCACCATATACATGCACCTGATTACACACATCATTAGGTATGACCTCCACTTCAACTTGTCGGAGAGTATTTGGAAATGGACCTAAATGAGGGAAATGAACAGGTGGATAATTCCCACCTTGTTGTTTTGATAATTAATTATTGTAGTTTCTTAGGAACACATGAGCGTAAACATTAGCCTTGAAGTTGTAGAATTCTGGGGTGGATGACAGTGTTCAGAATAAAGTTAAAATTTGGGGGTGCATTCTCTGTGAAGATACCAGTTTTGTTATATTTATTCTTACTGTATTATCTAACCCTCATAACAAGTGCCAAACAGATCTGAATATTTTCTTTTTCAGTTGAGAAAACCGAAACTTATGGGAGGAGCCTAAAAATGGTCATGTAGTTAAATAGGAGACAATGCTAGAATTAAGTCTTTCTCATCATCTGGGAGAGTCTGTGATGGCTATCTTACCCTACTTGGAAGCCTACTATACCGTTTTACAAAGATACTGGGAATCCTTTAGGAAGAGCAACACTAGTAGGAAGTAACTTTCATACTGATAGGATTTTATTACTTCATGCGAAAGTACATGTTTAATTTGAAAATAACTTGCTAACCAAATAACACCAGGATAAATAGAAATGCAAGGTAAGAACTAGATTTTGTTTTATTCATTCCTCATTATTTATTGATTCATTATATGAAATATTTAGTTGCATGTAGTATTGTTTTCTATAAGGCTTGCAGCCATTCTATTGTGTTCATTTCCCCTTAATAGCTCTTAATTTGAAAACTATATCAACCATTCATATAAAGATATAGCTCTGTTTATAGTAAGTTCAAATTGAGGAGGTGAGCGATTCATTCCAGTGTGAATTTGAGCAGAGACAGGCCAGATCTGTGCTTACATACCATAGTCTTAGAGATAGCAGGTCCAAATCTGAGTACTAGCTACACAAGTTAAGAGCCACCTGACTTCACAAAAATTCCCACAAATCACTGTGCCCAGATATAGGGAGGAGGAGATGATGCCTCTCTCGTGTTTCTTGTGAGAATTAAACATAATGAATAAAGCCATTTATGATAGTGTCTCACCCCCTGTTCAGTTTTTTGATACAAGAAGCAATTGAAGGTAAATGTTTATGTTTAAAAATTGATGTGATATTTTAATGCAACACTACTCAGCTATAAAGAAAGATAAAATCAAGACTCTTATAGGTAAATGAATGCAATTAGAGACTATACTTACTAGTGAAATAAATCAGGTTCACATGCGTAAACATCATATTGTCTCCATAGTCTAAGAAACAGGATAACTAAGACGATCATCCTACTAACTTCAATTAGTTTATTGAAAGGAACAGTTATGCTTAGATTGATCAGTTTCACATGCCTTTTTCTGATAATCTGAGCATTAACTTTGAAGGTAACAAAAACAATATAATAAGCACTGTTAACTTCCTATCATTTTGTTATGAAATTCTACAGTTTTATTTTTCTTTTCTTTTTTCTTTCTTTCTTTTTTTTTTTTTTGGCAAGACCAGGGTTTGAACTCATGACCTTGCACTTGCCAGGCAGGCACTTGTGCCACAGAGCTATCTCCCCAGCCCCTAGTTTTAATTATTTTCTTTAAAATAAAAAAGAAAAAGAATAATAAAATGTTAATGCTGTTTATTGGACATTATTAAATGTGGTAGAATGCCACACTTTTCAACTTATTTTGAGGTGTCAGGCTCAAAAGCAGACTCTTAGGTATATGGATCTGTGGGATCCTGTTTAATATTTAGTGCCATGGAAAGAAGAGCCATTCAGATTGCTCACTTGAGGCTGTTTGGTCACTGGCAAGACTCTTCTGAAGTGTATCCTCACTGGGGCTTGCAAATCTTGCATTTTATGAACCAGGCAGCTGAGCAGAATCTCAATGTATGAAAAACAGCAACTGAATGAATAGCATATGCACAATTACATATCTTGGCTTTGCTTGTCATTTCATATTTCCATTCTAAAAGAGGGAAGGTTCCCTTTCTTTTTTATATTTAAAGAATATAAAACAGATATAAAAAGAAAAAAGTGTCAGAAATGATACAAGATTTCACTAAACAAAGTAATAGAAATTTAGTAGTGGTTGATGTATTACATAATGCTATCTTCAAATTAGTTGTTCACATTGCCAGATATAAACATGTAAGAGTCATTTAAAAAAACAACAAAGAAATTACAAGAAATTCAAAAGAGGAAAAACTTCAGAATAAAAAATTTTTAAGCATTAACTGCTCTTTTCA
This sequence comes from Myocastor coypus, assembly GCA_004027025.1. NCBI lineage: Eukaryota > Metazoa > Chordata > Mammalia > Rodentia > Myocastoridae > Myocastor > Myocastor coypus. The sequence continues at coordinate 10,513 of PVJA010013044.1, forward strand.
AAAGACCAGCAGAAGTTGACAACACAGTTATTCAAAGTGTTCTACATATATAGCCACATGTGGCTTTTTCTCTTCTTATATTTGTCCTTTCCTCATCTCAGATTTTCCTTTCCTTTTGAGCAACTGCTTGCCCTTTCACAGTATCTGCTGTCCTTTTTAGACTTTAATTACTCTTTCATGTTCTCACGCTAGCGAGATAATATGATCTTTGCACACGTGGGTCTGATTCATTTCTCTTATCAATATCATCTCTAGCTGCATCCATTTATCTATAAAAGCCTCGGATTTATTTATTTTTAGCTGAGTAATACTCTGTTGTGTAAAAATGCTGTATCTTTTTTACTCACTCCTTAGTTGATGAGCATCTGGGTTCTTTCCAAGATTTAGCTGTGAAAAATGGGTGCACATACATGGCTGTGGTAGGATGATTTCAGTTCTTTTGGGAAAATACCTAGGAAAGGAATAGCTGGCTTGAATGGGACCCCTCCAATTCTAACTTTTTGAGGACTCTCCATTCTGATTTCCTTAATGGTTGTACCAGCCTGTGGGCAAGTTTATTTTCTGAAAGTTTTACTTTTTGGCTTCTTTCAGCTGCGATACGTACCACTTGCTCTTAGTGCCCCCCAGCCAGTGACGAACACTTTACTCTTAGGCAAGACCTCCAAGGCAGCGTCTGGAAGGCAGACTCTGTGCACATTTGTGGAGAACAGCAGCGGAGCCGAGAGCTTCACCACGGCGATGTCGTCCTCGTGCTTGTGGGCAGCGTAATTTTCGTGTACGATAATTAACTGCAACTTTCTTCTTATCAGCGGAGCGTGGAGGGTTGTTCCAAAGCTGGCCATCCATAGTTTAGGGTTTTTGTGACTGATAGCAGATGGGAAGGAACATAATGGGTTTATTTTTTATCTAAAGCTGCCTCAAGCTCTGCAGGGGCACAGGGCGTGTGTACAAGAGGACAACTCTTTTAACGTAATACTGATGGAGACTTTCTTACCTTTTATTTGAAACCTTTCAACCACAGTTTCACTTTACACTGATTAATGACAAATTCACATTACAAGGTAGCTTACATTAGTTTCTGAAGAAACCATAAATTTTAAAGGAAATACTATAGGGTTGCTGTTTTTTGATGAAAATAATAAAGATTAATTTAAGGAAATATAGATATTATGTATATTTAGCATATATGCTCATAGCAGTACACATACACATTCATATCTATGCCCAAATTATATAAGTGGAGGTGTAGCCGTGAAGAAAAAGAGGAGAAATAGAGAAAAGCAGAGATAGAAACAGAAAGATACAGGTGTGTGTTTTCATGCTTCCTCTTATTGACGTTCTATGCAGAATATTTTCTCATTTTATATGAATTATACTCAGCTTACTACTGTATCTTCTTATTAAGTCCATGTATCTCACATGTCAAATCTTCGAAGAAAAAAAGGCAAAAACAAAAAATCAATAAAAGCATAGCACTAAAGACATTTCATGTAGCACAATAACATGTACAAAAATTGTAGGATGGGACGCCATTAACAGAGTTTTGAAAGCCCACATGTATACAGAAGATCTGGCGCGTGCTTCGCAGTTGTGTCAGTGTTGGTTTGATCGTAGTTAAAACAGATATCGTTGGGCAGCACGTTTTTACATAGATCTAAACGTAGGCTTGGGTTTCTACTGTTTTCCAGTAGGTGTCGCTATTCCCCTAAACCTGAGCACAGCTGTGCTGCCGCTCAGAGGCCTAGTATGGGGATCGAACTCAGGACCTTGTGCTTGCCAAGCAGGGGCTTAAGTTGAGCTATCTTCCCGTCCCCTGGCCTAAATGGTTCTGGAAGGAAATAAGCTGAAATTTGGAGCGGCGCAGCGAGGTGCGAGGTGCAGCGGGGCCCACAGACTTACGAGTCAAAGCAGTGGGCGGCGGTAAGAAGCCAGGACTCGCTGATGAGGGAGGCCCCGCAGAAGTGCATGCCGTCCACCTGCAGGCTGGCCTGCCACGGCCACGCAGCTGGGTCTGCGACCCGGCCACGAGTGATTCTTTCCATGGGTGGGTACTCCATCCCTAAACCACAGCCTGTCAGGAAGGAGTAAGACGGTTATTCCCAGAGTTACAAACCTGCTCAGGTACACCGGACACACAGTTAACGACAGAAACTTCTTTGGGTGTGACTTGTTCTTAAAAGTTTGCTGAATTTAACGTTGCATACAATTGAGTAATAATTATTTTTATGGACAAAGTCTGATTATTCCAATTTTAAACAATCACATTAAATACATTCTTTGGAGCATTTGAAGCAATTTCCCTTTAAAGTTCACTATTGTCTTGTGTTTTGGGGTCACATTCTTGTGTGCAGTAGGTTACCTCAGTGATAGTTCACATTTTTGAAGCCTGCTAGGTATGTACTATTTACTGCAGAAAAGTCACATTTTACTCTATTGAAATATTTTGAAATATATGGCACATTATATCATAAGTTTTCATGTGAAGATTCTGTACTATAGTTAGTGGGTGTCATTTAGTTTCTATGTATTTGGAGCCAAATATAAATACATTTGGTAAAACACAAGGAAATTGCTGAAGGATTCGTTACAAAACTCGTTTTGGGAAAGAAAATGCTCTCAAGGATTCTGTGTAAACATTCCCAACTTAAAGTAGCACCCCGCCCCAAGTGGATCACGTGTCTGTTTAGACTCACTACACACACGTGAGTGTGAGCATGGGAAGGGAGAAACACCACAAGTGCTGTGGGTTCGGTCGTGATTTATAAACATCTCCAGAACATTCTTGTACTTACAGCTGTTCAGAAAATGCTCTGCTTGTGCTCTATTTACTTCTGGAAAAAAGCAAAGCCATAATCAGCACTCAGCAATGAGACCACTGAAATTTGAAATGCTATGCCTGCATGACATAAATTTTTCTGGTTAGAAGAAAAATTCCCGTTAGTCAGAAAATTATTAAAGTCAATAAATAAAGTTCTATAAAATGGAGAGTCCTCTATGTAAATTAACACACACACATACACACACACACACACACACCCCGTGGGTGTGTTACCTGGGACTGAACCCAGACCTTTTGCTTTCAGCTACATTCTAAGCCTTTTTCCTTAAGTTTTCTTTCTTTCTTCTTTCTCCTTTTTTTCTTTCTTTCTTTCTTTCTTTCTTTCTTTCTTTCTTTCTTTCTTTCTTTCTTTCTTTTTTTCTTTTTGAGACAGGGTCTCACTATGCAGTTCAGGCTGGCCTTGAGCTCACTTTTTGTAGCCCGGGGTGGTCTCAAAACTCACACTGATCCTCCTGCTTCAGCCTCCCTTTTGAGAAAGGGTCTTTCTAAGTTGCTAAATGGCCCACACTGGGCTCAAACTTGTTATTCTCCTACTCCACCCCCAGAGTGCTGAAACTACAGGCGCTTTTACTGCTTGTAGCTAAATTATATTCTTCTGGCCCGGCAGGATGGCTCAGTGGTTTAAAGCGCCTGCTTAGGAAAGCTTAGGTGGCTGCAGGGACCACGGTTCGATCCCCGGTACCACATGCTGCGCCAGCCCTGCCCTCAGGGCAGGCTGAGCTGGCCATAAAAATAAACAAACAAACAAACAAACAAAAGTTCTGAAACAAGAAAAAAATAAAACAAAAAATTAAAAAAAAATTATATTCTTCAGAATGTGTGGAGAAGCTTGGAAAATCTGGTATGTGACTATAAAATCATTAACATAGAAAAGGTTGTTTTCCTTGGCCTTAAGGGAGAAGCTGAGTTAATCAATGTCATAACCATTTATTACAATACAAGTTAAACAAAAAGACCAGTTTTACAGGTCTCTGTTGTATATCTGAAGACCTTTTCCTTTGTCCTTGTTTGCATAGCACTGCATAGTAAAAATATCCAGAAGTCTGGCATCTAAGTTTGTTTCGTAAAAGCTTCCTGCTGGACTCTGACCCATCAGTACAGTAATAAGCCCTCAGATGTGTCACTCTGTGAATCATGTTTTTCATAAAGTAAAATACAGAACTGTATAATGTGCAGCTATCCCCCAAATTAGGTGAATTATTCTCTGCACCAATAAGTATAGTGAAAATTCAGACACATAATGTGTTAAGATAAAAGGCAGTCTAGGGTTTCAGTGAAGTTACAAAGTGAATCTGTCTGTTAAACTTTAAAAATGAACACTGACTTTTTATGAAGGGAACTATTCTTATGTGTTTATTAGAATAAGTTTCTTTGAATTAGGCTTGCCAATAATAACAACCCTCTATTGGCTTTTGGTGTTTAGAAGAAACTAGACTTCCTGTCGGGATCTATCTGACTTGCTCTCTGTTGAGGAAAAATCTGGTCTGACAATCTTTTCACAGTAGGGTCCACCCATCCTCCTGACTCAGTGGCCACCTCAGGCTTTCTTTTTCTGTGGGGAGGTGTTCCTGCCTGAAGTCTGTTTCAGTTTCCTTCTTCCTCAGTGATGCTCTTCTCTTGGCCTTTTTTCAATTCATGCCCCTTGTCATTCTGCTTTCAGCTTAAAACTCTGAAAGAAGGTGTGTATAGTGTTAGATGAAGATGTTAGGTGAGTGCTTCTATACTAACACACTGGAAGAACAAAGGGTTTCCAAACAGCATAATTTGCCAGCTGAAGCTAAGTGAAGAAAGATGATACACATATGATCCTTTGTTAGGCCTGAGAGCCAAAGCCACCCACGGACACCCTAACATGTTAAGGTTATGCACTGTGTGTGGTCATCACAACACAGAACTGCCAATTCCATGGGCTCACAGTGTTCTTGGTGGACAAGAGCTGTGGTCCAATGACACCAGAAAAGGAAACCTTATGTAAAGACCCTTCTGCTTTGGGTTGAGGCCTCATTTAGATGAGAACCTTTTGGTTTTGCTCCTGAATTTCTTGGTAACTTTCTCACACAGTGGTACGTCTCAGAACCACAGGGCTAGCTTTTGCTTGTCTAAAAAGATTCCCAAATACAATTCCTCAGTGGAGATTCCTGCCTGACCCTGCCTGCCTTCAAACTTAGAGGTGAGACTCTCATCTGATTCATGATAACCTCTGCCTGAATTTCTGCACATGTGTCACAAATAAACTCCTTCACCCACAACACAGAGGACCAGGGAACAAAGGCTGGTTCCCCAGAGTATCAGGATCAAACTCCCCAGGAACAAAAAGAGACCTGAAGGGACTTCTTTCTAATAGTACTATTTTTAGTGGCAAAAGGAAGCACTCCAAATAAAAAGCAAATGATAACAGGAGGAGATTAAAACATCAGAAAGAAAAGACACAGAATGGGTAAAAGTAGAAATAAACCTAGCAGATTGCCTTTTATGAAGTTCTTTATACAACAGTCCTAATTATAAGAACCTTGTTTAATCTTATGCCTCATATATTTCTCTACCAGTTCATTACGTTTATGCTGAAAATGAGGCTGTATCTGTGCCTGGGACAGTTCCTGGTCTGGCATCTTCCCCTTCTACCCACCCCAGGAGTGGGCCAGTCCCGTGGGCCTGTGTCCCGTGCAAGGACGTAGTAGATTAACAGCCTGAAATGCCAGCTCTGCGTTCACTTGAGCCCACAGCATGTCATACTCTGTACCTGGTGGCTCATGTGTTCACACTGCTTTCACATTTGGGTTGAGGGCATTGCAAAGCAAAGAGCCAGTCTTCACAACTCTGTCAGAGGCTTGTGTAGGTTTTTATCACATGCAGACTCACTCATTTCAAATCTTTCTTTTAAAAAAGAATAGATACTACTATATTTGCAAGCATACAGATCTTGCTTTATAATAACTTCCCTCCTAGCTAAAGACAGTCTCTGGTGCTGTTTAGGGATTTATTATCAAGTAATTGAGATACGTTAAATGAAAAGTTTTATTTTATGGCACAATAAAGAATCATTCTCAGTGAATGAGCAGATTCTTGAAATCTTTAGCTCTAAAAAGGGAAGAAAAAAATAGTTCTTGCCTCTGAGATAAGGTAACGAAGTATCTATCTTCAAAAAGCTCTCAGCGGACCTCAAATTCTTGTGCACAATCTCGTCAGCTTGTCTCTTTATGTTGTTTGTATTCTTAGAGGTAGACTTAAATTTAAGCAGTATGTCTGCTTTCAAACCATGATTATTTGATCTATGAAACAATGGGAACAGAATGAGTGAGGTTATAACCATAGAAGTTAATATGTGCTACATTAATTCTTAAATATTAAATGAATCTTCAAACAACATACTGAAGAACTTTTATAATTTTGTTCTAATTTTTCTCTTTCATGTGTCATACAGGTTTATTTATATTTTTGTTTCTACTACTTTAATAAATATTAAAATCATCTGAAAGTTTTGATGAAACAGTCTCAGTGGCTTGGAAACAAGGCCCATGGATGTTCATTTCTTTTTTATTGGAGGATTTTTTTTTATCAGTGTATGTTTGCAATATATAATCATTACATTCATCTTGGGGACCTGGAATGCATACATATCATACCTTTATCACCTCAATCACCCAGGTATGAAAACCTGGATGATGCCTTGCTTGTAAAACTTGACCCTATCCTGAGAAGGATGAATGGCTGTCTGACAATTCTAGAATTTGCTTTCTCTGGAAATTAATCAAAATTGTTAAGTTCATGAAGTTTATCTATATCACATCTATGAAAATACAGATTCTTGAATTTTAAAAATTATTGCTGTTAATAAGTTGAGATGTAAAACTGAGACATACTTAATGATTGAAGAATCTTTAATTGGAATGCAAAAATCTTTAAAGAGAAACCAGTAAAATATAGCGACTGTCTCCATTTTGATTGAGCTTGACCCTATTTCCTCATATTGATATGTACAGAGCTGGCTAGTACTTCTCATTATCCTTTCAAGTGACTTTAAGCAGTGTGCATTGGTCTAGCCAAGGTGCTGGTGGTAATTTTTGAAGATGATGTGCATGTTTCCCTGATAACCCATACCTGCTGCTCTCCAATACAAGCCAGGTGGAGACAGGACAAAGAACCAATGCTCCACACTGTTGGCTGGGGTTGATCCTAGATATAGAGGCTATGCCTTCCTGGGGCTTGAAAGATTACACATCAGAGCTGAAGCACCAGACCCCCAAAACATTAGATACTATCTCAATAGCATAATGCAAATTACTTTCTCTGCATATCCTCTCTAAATATGATGGAGATAAAGGCAGGCCATCTTCCTAGCCCAGCTCACAGTGCTCACCAACTTCCTGCAATTCTCTTTCTCAAGCCACTCCCCCTTTTCAGTTGAATAAAACCCAAGTGCAGGCCTGGGTCACTCTCTTTGTTCCCAAAAGACATCTTCATGGCTGGACTTAGGCGCCCTTGGCTCCCCAAAAATTATTTAAAAAACAGAGAATATATGGCATTATTACTCAAGAAACTCTGCCACTATAAATACTCTGTACAGGAGTAACAATGTAATATCATTATGTTAGTTTTTTTCTTGCTATATCTAAAATCTTAGATTCTGTTCACAAAGACAATAGGTGAATGAAAGCAACCAAATAATTCAAAATTTTAAAAATCATTCAGATTAGTTAGTTGTGATTACCTAAAGTTGACAACATGAGACTCGATATAATGATGTTTTAAACTGGATCCTTGAAATATCTTATTTATCTATAAAAAGAAAAAAGAACACAACTTTGCTGAAACAAATTTCATACATATAATATATCACTAGGCCTAGAGCTTATTGAGATACAAATATCATTTGCTTCCATGTTCATAGTTACCTTCCAAAAGCTCATTCAAGCCTAATCTTGTGGTCATAACATCATTCTTATAATTGTTATTGATACTGAACAATTTTCTGGATATTCAAGATGATCGATATTTTGAAGAGGGGACACTTAGATGTTCTGCCACCTATAATAAAGCTTAGGAGGTGGAAGTGCAGAGATTTGCGTATCCTTGGAGATTTATGGGTAGACTTATTGCTGAAGATCTTTCAAACTGAATTATCAGACTTATGGGTGTGACTGAAGAATCTGTGTTTTAACCTTTTTTTAGATGTTTGTGATTCTATGGTAAATAAGGGAGAGAAGGAGAACCTATAAGCATTGAACATCTCTCTTAAATCACTAACATCAAGAGAAATCCAAGATATAATTACTTAGAAAATGTAACCATCACTGTTTTTAGACTTCTTATAGTGGATAATGCCTCTGTGATAAAAATTCCTAGATAAAATTATTTCTTAATAATACTGCTCCTGTGGTTCTGTAAGCCTGTTCATGGCCATTGACTCATCACCCGGCGAACCTTAAGTCTCAGTCCATGTAACTGCACAGACTGGTTGAGAAGAGCTGCCAAGTCATAAAACGTAATGCATGTGGACTGCTTTACATTTATCTAGGTTTATTTATGAAATTTTTATCAGCGATATATCATGTGATACCGTGGGTTAGTTGGGGAAAAGTTTAGGGAAAAGGAAATAGTTGTTAAAATATAGTGTATTTCACTTGTCATTGATGAGAAAGGAAAAATTTTAACAGATTTATAAACATATATGCAATTTATATAACAAAACTAATATGTATACATGATAAAAAAGCAATCACTATAGGAAAATGTAATGAAAACCCTGAGGGCAATTTTAAATCACTGTTTAGAAGCCACTAAGGGCTTTGAGTAATTGCACAGGGATCATGTGTCTTACAAAGTTGAAAGCATTTAGTATCTCTAGTTTTACAATTCTCTGACTCCTGATATAACTGAAGGCACTTCCTTTTCGATGTTAGCTTCACTTACACCAGTGGGTAGGACCTATACTAATGAGTTGATGAATTTTCTAGTCTTCTCCTTGATGAGTATTTTCATTGTTCTACCATGTGACACCCCTGTGAAAAACATCAGAAATGCAAGAAACAGACTTAGCTACCTTGTATGTTCCACCTTTGTTTGGCATAAGTGAATTTGCAAGCTGGAGCAGAAATAGACATATACCATAATAATGTTGGTACAAAGTGTTTAGTGACTTGGCAGAAGAGTATGAAGTTCTCAGGGGAGCAGTGGAAATAGATGGAAGCATTTGTTCAAACATTTCTTTCCACACTTTTAAATCTTTACATCGGGCCCGGTGGGATGGCTCAGTGGTCTAAAGCGCCTGCTAGGGGAAACTTGGGCAGCTTCAGGGACCGCGGTTCGATCCCCGGCACCACATGCTGTGCCAGCCCTGCCCTCGGGGTGGGCTGAGCCGGCCATAAAAAATGAGTGAATAAACAAACAAAGGTTCTGAAACAAGAAAAAAATAATAAATAAATTAAAAAGAATAAATCTTTACATCTATTAATCCTCAAACTATCTCAAGAGATTGTTTCTACTTTGTAGTTGAAAATTTGGATTCAAATCATTTTTTCACATTGTTAGTGTGACAAAGATAAACTAAAATGTAAATCTAGATGTTTCCATCTCCAAAGGTTAGTTTGTCTCTAATTCAATGAATCACTGTAAAACCTGTAGTGACCTTTACTCTGTTCTTCCTTCCTCAAATCAAGATTTCCTATTGATGTGTTTGAAATATATGCACACCCCAGTCAGCACCAGCATCTGCTTCTGATCAGGAAATGATGAAGGAAAAAGGTTCAGCCTGGCTACAAAGCTCTGCCATCATTGATTGCTCAGTGCTGGGCTCCACAGCAGCTTTGTGCACAACTGAAGTCTTCACCGAAGGAGCCAATCTGTGTATGTATGTGACGTATTTTCAGAAGTGGATACTTGGCATTCAGCTTCTTAATGGGAAATGTGTCAGGGTTATACACAGATGTGTCCTAATTTAATGGCGCGTGGTAATGTTTCTTGTACCCAGATGACTGAGTTGTTTCTAAATAACTCCAATGACTCATTCAGTGGCTGAGGAAGCTATGGGATTTTCTACAGGGCTGTGTTTTTCAGTCTAGTAAATGATCTTCCATATAATATATATTTTTCTGGACTTCTTGAGATAACATTGATTAGAGTTGACAGACATAGTAAGTAAAAACAAAGTTAATTTGAAGCTCAGACAAACAATGAATGCTTTTTATACTGCAAGTATGTTTAATGTTTCATGAAGATATTTTCAGTATAAATTGAAGTTACAATGTAATTGGGGGTTATATATTGCATCAGGCAACTCTAACAAGTATGCTATTAACTTGCTTTCAATTTGCCTCTTATTACTTAAAAATTGGGAAAATAGATGTTTTTGACTGAAGGCTGACCTATCTCTAATTTGGTATGCTGCTGCTGGTAGAAAAACTTCCTGTGCTGTGACATGATTTTTCCCTCAATCAAAGTTTTATGGGTAGTAGTAGTGTGAGTAAAATCTCCTGCTTACCTCATTATTGATTCTTTGTTTCAGGTCCATTCTAGTCTTTGAGTGTTCCACAGAAAAGTCAGGATTATAGTCAATACTGGGGATCTGGAGGGAGGCCTGGTAATAGTGAGTTGCCTGATCTGGAAGGAAAAATAGAATGATTTCTGTTTAGTTCACCTGAGTTGTAGAAAAGAAGCAAAGGTGATAAAGAATGTAATTGCTATGGATGGAATGATTTGTCCCCCAGAGTGTCATGTGCAAGAAGCTTGGGTCCAGAACAATGATATTAAAGGTGAGGGAGTGGCTAGTGGGAGATGACTGGGGCCCTGTGAAGAGAGAAAATTGGTCCACAGGAGTGGATTAGCTCCACAAAAGTGGATGCATGCAGAAGCAAGCCCTGCTCCATCTCTTGTACCTTCTTGGGCTCTTCCATATACCTCTTTCTTTAAGCAGCCCTCTGCACTATGATTTGAAGGCCCCTTATTGGCTGCAGATACTCAGTCCACCTATAGAGCTTGGCCAGACTAAGCTTGTTTTCTTTCTAAACACACAGATTCAGGTGTCTGGCTATAGCAAGCCTAAACACTCTGTCAGTCACATAATTGGTGAACTCATAAAATTAAACATATAACAGCTGTGGTCATATGTCCTGAACTCCTTTTTAAGATCTCATGTTTTTCTAGTCACCATAACTGTCAGTCATGACCTGAGACAAACATTACCTGCTAGTGATAATTAATACATTTAAGTATTAACATATTTTCATAACTTGATCACAAAGTTAGAATTTCTTTCTCTTACATTTTCATATTTTAAGGAGAATAAAAATAGTAAAAAAATAATCAAAATTATACAAAATTTCCCTACACAAAATGATAGGAATTTAACAATGGTAATTCTATTGCATAATGTTCTCTTCAAATTAGTTGTCTAGATTACCAAACATAAGCATGCAAAATTGGTTAAAACCTGTGTATATATTCTTCCTTCCTTTCTTTTCTTTTTTTCTTCCTTTTCCAAAGCCAATTATTTCTTCCCTTTAAGCAATTTCTTTCTCTTTCACGATATCTATTGTACCTTTTAGATTTTATTTACTTTTTCAGGTTCTTATACTAGTGAAACAGTATGATGTATACACACACAGGCCTGATTTATTTCACTTATGAGTATGACCTCTAATTGCATCCATTTGCTCATAAAAACCTTGAGTTTCTCTTTCTTTATAGCTGAGTAATACTCCATTGTATAAAAATACCACATCTTTTTATCATTTCCTCAGTTGATGTGCATTTGAGTTGTTTCCAAGATTTAACTGTCACAAATTGTGCTGCTAAAAACATGGCCACATCTACATCACTGTGGTATGATGTTTTCAGTTCTTCTGGAAAAATACCCAAGAGGGGAATATCTGGGGTGAATAGGGACACTAATCCTAGCTTCTATCTAGAATATATAAAGAATTAAAAAAATCAGGCCTCTCAAATTCAAACACTCAACCAAAAACTGCATCTGAGATGAATATATACTTCTCAGAAGAAGAAATACAAATGACAAATAAATGTATGAAAAAAATGTTCAATGCCATTGGTAATTGGAGAAGTACAGATTAAAACAACTCTGAGATTCCATCTCACCCCAGAAGGCATGTCTATCACCTATAAGTCAATGAATAACAAGTGCTGAAGGGGATGTGGGGGAAAAGGAACCCTTCCTCATTGTTGGTGGCAGTGTAGACTAGTATAACCACTATGGAAATCAGTGTGGAGACTTCTAGAAGTTAGAATTTCTATGAAAACAATTTCTGCTCTTAGTTATGAAATATTATTATGCCACAGATAACATAGTACATGAATTTATTGTTTTTAAGAAATAACTTTATATGAACCATTTCAAATTTTCAATGCTAAGAATAATGTAATATGAAGGCTTATCTCAAGCATATGCAAATTTATTTGAAGGAAAATTTTATTCTGTGATACTATAAAATATTAAGACTTCAAAATAGTAATATTTATTTATTTATCTATTTATTTATTTTTGTGGTCCTGGGGATTGAACTCAGGACTTTGCACTTGCTAGGCAAGCACTTATTCCACTGAACTGTCTCCCTGGCCAGCCAAAATAAATTTTAAAGTTTTTATCCTCAATTTTATAAAGTAATATAATGTAATATGCACTTACCATATTCTAAAAAATAAGTGAGTAGACCAATAATTATTGCCAGAGCCAACACAATGGCTGTAGTAATAAAGGCAATCATCCATGGTTTCACTGAATGTCTTCTTCTCTCTAATATACCTGGCCTATTGAGAGAGAGAAACATATTAAAAAAAATAGGATTTAAAGATTAACTGATCTCTTTAATACAGAATCTTATTTTTCCTGGAGTTCTTAGGTCATATTTTATTTGCCAAATGCTTCTGTTTGTAAACCAAATTGCAAACAAAAGCATTCAAGAACTGAGGCACCATGGTATTTTTTTAATTTTAAAAAATCATTTATTTATTTATTTATTTATTTGGTATAGGGTCTCACTCTATAGCTCTAACTAGTAGTGATCCAGCATGCCTAGTTTCCGTGGCCATCATAGGGGCACAGCATGCAGTACTGGGGATCCAATTTGGGTCCCTGAACTTGCCAAGGAGGTGCTTAGACCACTGAGCAGTCTCCCTAGCTCTGTACCATGGTATTGTCACATGTTTTCTATAGAATACTGAAACAAAAATCAAAAATTGAATTGGTAGTTGCAGAGATAGCTCAGCAGACTAAGTGCCAGCTTTGGCAAGCACGGAGACCAGGGCTCGGTCCCTGGTCCAGCATACTACACCAGCTCTACCCTTGGGTCAGGGGTGTGGTGGCACATGCCTATAATCCTGCTGCTGGGGAGGCTGAAAACAGGAGGATCACCATGAGACCGAGCTACATAGTGAGATTCTACCAAACACATAAATGAAAAAAATTGAGTTGGCTCTCAACTTTGTGTTTTCAGCTGACAACTATTTCATATGTTTTCTGGCTGATAATGCTAGGTGTTCTGAGAAAAAAAAAAAAAAAAAAGTTTTTGTAAGCAAATTAACATATTTTCCTGTATTTCAGAGTACAATAAATCTCAGAAAATAAGAACTTTTTGATCATTTTTCTCATCCTAACAAGGCAGAGGCTCAGAGACTACATTGTCAAAATCTTAAAGATAGGTATTGAGAGACCCAGAACTAGAAGTAATTCTTGAGCTGCTGAATATTATTTCTCTACCTTTATACTTAAAACTGTAACTTTCATTTACAAAATAGATAATCTGTTATGATATGAAAAAATATATAAAGTAGGGCAGATTCAAGAAACTAAAGTAGAAGATAAATAAAATTAATTAGCGTGACCAGGAAAAGACAGTGTAATGAAGAAACAGATAGTGTTGCCGGGCGTGGTGGCTCACGCCTGTAATCCCAGCACTTGGGAGGCTGAGGCAGGAGGATCGCTGCGAGTTTGAGACCAGCCTGGGCTACAAAAGTGAGCTCAAAGCCAGCCTGAACTGCACAGTGAGACCCTGTCTCAAAAAGACAAAAAAAAAAAAAAAAGAAAGAAAAAAAAGAAACAGAACTTTTAACTCAACAATTTAAGTATCTATTATATAGCATTGCAATATTTCAAGTCTATCATTTTTACCGATGATATTACATAGGATAAAACAACATTTACTGGAGTAAATAAAAATCAATTTAAAGAAAAAATATTAAGATTTTACTATTAACAGTAGAATGCATATATGGTAAATTCATGGAAGTACTGTGCAAATGACTGACAAATGGAAAGCTATGAGGAGATGTGCTAATAAGATAGTGTGCTGCCCCTTCTCAGTAGAGACCAAATATGAATGAACAGGTGGAGTTGGGACAGACTGGAAGCGCACTGACATGGGTGGTCCAGAGATATCTAATGCATGGGAGTTCTGCACAGGAATTTTTCCAGAGAGTTCAAGGTGCTGGTTCTTACTCTGTCAAAAGTAGATATAAAGAAGAACTTGTGTTCCCTAGGAGTTGTTCTTGGCTGTGAAGTGGAAGGTGGGCCCACACCTGACATAACTGAAGAGGTCAGCCTATTCACCCTTGTGGGCAGCAGTGATCTGGTAGGGCTGACCATGCCCTGGTATCCCTGGAACTGGGCAAAGGAGAATTTAGAGTGCATTTCCCACCTCCAAATGATCAACTTTCAAGTGGCACCACTTCTAAGCGCAGCTGGGCTTCTGAAGAGATACAGTCTGACTTGCTGCTACTTAATCAGTGGTGGGAGAAGAGCACCACCGCAGCCTGCAAATTCCTGGAATATCTTTAGGAGAACAGGGCACAGACAAGAATTGAGAGCATACTTGTCTCTTGTGTTAGTAAAGGGCTACAGTGACTATAAATTCATTCAGTGATGTTTATTGGAGACCTTTTGCATGTCAATTAATTATCTGCTAGAGGTAAAAAAAAATGACGAAGTGTGGTCTCCTATTTTAGGGATGTATGTCTACAGAGACACGAGGTAACTACTGTAGTACAGTTAGTTACAGGTCATGATGAAATCATGCTCTGGACTTAAACTGTGGCCACATTTTCAATTAAGGCTGGCTCTATTTTTCTTACTATCTTTCTCTGAGTCAGATATAGAAAATAATTCTAGAGATGACTTGGTTTCCAATGAAATTCTCATCAGCAAAAGAATGTTTACCTACTAAGCTATTGTTCTTCTCACACCAGAACCCTCACTGTGACTCACTTACGGTCTTATGTAGCGCCATGACTAAGAAATTCTTTTAGTTTATTTCCTTTGTGTTAGTTACTCTTCTCTTGTTGCTGGGACAAATCCCTGACGCTCAAAATTTGGGAAGGAAAGGTTTATTTAGCTCACAGTTACTGGAGATTTCAGTCCATACTCAGCTGACTCCCCGGCAGAGGGGCACATGGCAGAGGGCAAACTTTCAAGGCTGCAGCTAAGAGCAAGAAAGCAGGGAGAGACAGCAGCAGCTCAAGCAGCTAACTTCTCTTCCTTGTCATTGAAATGCAAATCACCCACCCCAGGGGAGGTGCAACACCCACACCCACAATAATCAATTACAAATTCCAGAAGCTGCCAAAGGACTGCACCAGGCTTTGGGGGGACACCTGTGCACAAACCATAACATCCTTAATGCAGATACACTCCAAAATGCTTATCTATAAGTTATTATTTTTTAAATGAATTATTTTTCTCCCTGTTTCTTTTAGTATTAATTTAATTTTAACTTAAACAATGACAAACTCCCATGCCAACTTTAGACAAGTGAAAGCTTGCACCTCGTGAGTACTTGGCAAATGTTTGCAAAATAATAACAGAGTATGTCATAAAGCAGAAAACTGCTATAAATCATCTGCAACACGAACTCAGTTTTGCTGGAGATGAATTTCTCTGTCCACAGAAAGAAGAGAAATAAGATTATTACCTAGTGTCAAGATAAATTATAATTTTTACTCTTAAATTTGCTGAAGGACAATTCTCCAGTTCCTTCTTGATTTTCCCCTTCCCTGTTCCTTATAGCTGAGAGAGTTTAACTTAGAGCTGACTATCCCAGTAGATGGACTGCACTGGTTCTCTGTAGTGCAGGGAAATCAAGTCATAGAAAGCTATTGAGTGAACTAAAGGAAAAAAATCCTAACTGACCAATCTTTATAGTATTCACACCACCAGGAAGTTGAATGGTGAGAGCTACCCATCTCTCAAGTCCACATAGGAAGTCTTCCACAAAGACTGAGTGTTTTTAAAGAGCATCTTCTCCTGCCTTCACTTAAATCTAGATTGCTCTTTCTTCAGCTCATGGGCAGGTGCTTCCCGAGAAGTGGCCCTCATGAGAATAGAAAGAACTCTTCTTACTTTTCTGCATCACATTTCCCATTTCCTTTCCACATCATCTTCTATAGCAGTGCATGTTCAGATCCTGTCATCTTAGATCTCCTAGCACATGTGGGTTTTCCTGGAGATTTTTAAATACTTTAGCTACAATGCAGTTGCTCAGTAATTAAAATGAGTGGATTTCTTTCTGCCGTGGCACTAGCAAAGACTGGAAAGGCTGTCTGGCACAGTGGTGTTCTGTGTGAAGAGCTGACAAGATCTTGCCTGACTTTTTATCCTAGTTCTCCGACTGTTGGCCCTTGGGCCCACATTCCTCCTTCATGCACTTTGGCTTATTCATCAGTGAAATAGGAGAAATAATATCCCCCATGGGATCATTGAAAAGAATAAATAAATTAATAGTTTAACTGTGAGAACACTTATAGCAATAACTGAAATGATAACAACTTTGGAGTTTTGTTTATTTTAGTATTATTATTTCCAGGCAGCTAATTAGTCAAAACTAGCTGAGAAGTGATATTATGGTGGCCTGTACCCAGTGCAGTGAAATTACCTGGTGAGAAGATTGCATTGGATGGTGAGTGTGTCACTTGTGAGTGTAGCTGGGTCAGAGTGAGTAGCCAAGACTGTGGAACCCAAGAAGCAAACTGCATGCAAACCCCAACCAGACTGAGGGTTACATGGGGAACCTAACAAAGCCCTTGCACCCAGGGCACATTCCCATAGACGTAAGAGACTCCAGGTTTTAGGGAGAAGGAAAATTATAGCCTATAGGAGCAGCCCTGGGCTCAGAAGCTGGCGTCCTATGGTAGACACATGTTGGAGCACCCATGAGGAAAGGGTTACCAAGCAAAGATAAAAAATATAGTAATACATGAAATGAGGTGGATGGACCATGTTGGAGGTTTTTACTTCACTGTCTTGGAAGGAGGAAGTGACTGGGAAAATACCAGCAGGAAGCAGAGTTATTATTCATGATAACAGTGACTTAGTAATGAGGTTGATCAGCATTCTCATTGCTCCACCAGACACAAAGGGACTTGCATAAAGTTGGTGATGTGGATACACATACTAAAGGTATGTGATAGATTAAAGGAGACTTGGGTTTTCTGTTTCATGCTCTGACAAACTACTTCTCTTGTTTTTATACCCTTATGGAATATAAATAAGAAAGACATGAGGTTTCATAGCTAGAAAGCTGACTCATGTCATAATTAAAATACTATTAACTGGCATTTTAATAGCTAAGGATTTAAAAAAGGAACAATCGAAGTCAGAGAACATTTTTCCTTTAAGGCTTTAAATTTATTTGAATTCCCATGAGAAAAGTACTTCTTGGAGAAAATTTGTATTATTGAGGTGATTAAAACCTGATAAGGGCCAAGGAGATAATACAGAGCATGATGGCATTGGAGACAACAAGCCAGGCCAGGGGCTCCTCTCCTTCACTTTTGCCTGCTTGCCTGCCTGCCTGCCTGCCTGCCTTCCTTGGTTCCTCCCTCCCTCCCTCCCTCCCTCCCTTCTTCCCTCCCTCTCTCCCTCCCTCCCTCCCTTCCTTCCTCTCTCTCTCTCTCTCCCTGTCTCTCTCTCCTTTTATTTTACTCATGTTTTGAATTAAGCATCATTTGTCATTGATCATTTCTCTTCCTCCAGTCCTTTAACATCAAATTTTGAACTTAACGAGATCGTAGGACTTGTTTTGAAAGTTGAAACTTGAACAAATGCATTATCTTGAATTTTTTTTCTGATGGGTAAGTCCTTCTGTCACTATATCTGATCACCTAGAAAGAGTTTTTATTTGAGAGATAACTTTTAAGTTTAACCAGAAGTTTGAAAATTAGCCAAAGTCTTCTTTGAGTTGGAAAAAAAAAAAAAAAAGCAACACCTATTCAGACCTGCTGTAGAATTTGTTTTTAGTTTTTGGAGACAGATCTTTCAGACAGGTCTTGAACTCTCTGTGTAGCCCTGGCTGGCCTCATATTCATGGCAGTCTTCCTGCCTCAGCTTTCTGAGGTCTAGGATCACAGCATGACTGCCAGACCCAACTGGAGAAGTTTTGTGTCAAGAAGGAAAGGATGCAGGCAGATGGTGATTTGGACACCTTCAGGGAATAAAAGCTGTGCAGACCCTTTACATTTAGGGAAATGCCCTTTGAACCTCTGGAGACTTTTGGTCTCTCTCCCTTCCTGTCTTTATTTTCTCTTTCTCCGTCTTCCACTCCTATTTTGACTTCTTTAACAGTTTTGTTAAGATACAGCTCTCATAATAATATTTTGAGTTCTGACAAGCTATGTGTGGCTTCTTTTTATCATCACAGAATTTATTAATTTGAAATATACACATTACTTCACAAAGTTGTGTGGTCACCACTGCAATCTGTATATTATGTATTTATTAGTTTTTGGGAGACAAGGTCTTACTATGTTGCCCAGGCTGGCCTGAGCTCACAGGCCCCTTGCCTTGACCTTCCAAACTAGGGTTATAAGCTTGCATCAACATTAACTTCGCAAACTATTTTTTAGCAGTTCATATTCCAAGACAAATTCTTGCTCATTAATAGTCCTTACTCATTTGCTACCTTGCCAACTAATAGTTTACTTTTTTTCCCTATAGACTTGCTTATGAAGGACATGTCACTTAAATAGAATTATATACTACATGTTCTTTCCTGTCTTCTTTTATATTGTATAATGTGACAAGGCTTTCATTTTTTTTACTTTATAAGAAACTCCAATACTTAATAACAAAACAAGAGAATAACAATGGGTAATGCAGTATGAATCATAATCTTACTTAGAATACACGACAGATAAAAAGACTTTTACAAAGAGAATTTTTTTTCTTTTTTACAAACACAAAATTTTCTTTTCAATAACTAAGAGAAACTAGTAATATAAATGAAATAAATTAACAAATATATTAAAATATGGAAACAATGGAACAGATGTTCAAGGAATTATTTAGACTTTTGCCTAATCTATCTTCTGTTTGGATCTTCATATTTGTCTATCTGTTTATGTATTTAGATAGATAGATAGCTATTGAGTTTCTCCTATAACAGAAGTTGTGATATTGAAAGTGTGTACTTGTCTTATTCACTTAACATCGTGTTCTCAGGTTGCATCATAATTGCCAAATAATATTCCATGTCAAAAATATTTATACATCTTATATATCCATTCATCAACTGACATACTTTGTGTTGTTTCTATTTTTTAATGATTATGAATAATGTTTCTATAAAAGCTCATATTGTTTTGTATTTTTTTATTTCCTTAGTTCATATATTTAAGAGTGGAATGGTCATAGATAATTCCTCATTTAACCTGTGCATCAGCAACGTGTATCATAATCTTTCCACATTCTTGCCAATTTTTTTTCTCTCATTTTTCTTCCTTTTTATCCATTTCTGCTGTCATAATACTTTATTCTCTCTATCTTAGTCTGCTGATTTTTTCTTCTTGTTTTATTTTTAAATTGTGTTTTCAAGTGGGTCTTAATAAAATAATTCACAAGTTTGCAGCTTGTTTGTGCTCTGAAGCCTGAACTCATGTGACAGGGCCCTTGCTGGGGACTGTCTCACCAAACCAGTCTACCTCTGAGTGCTTCCCTGTCCTTGTCTCGTGGTTCCTGCACTGTCTTGCCTCAGGTATCCAGTGGGCTTCATCTGGAAAGTCATGGTTAGCAAATCTGTTTCCAGTAAATGTCTTCTCCCATACATCATGCAATGTTATCAAAATTATTTCATAAATGTAAGTTTTGATGATGTTATATCATAGTAAAAACCTTAAGATATTTCTCACTGCACTGAGTGTAAATATTTTTAGCTAGGTGTTCATTCATTTGTTTGATAAGTGCAATGGCTGAAGAACTGCTGTGTGAGTGTAAATTTTTAAAATTTACAGTAAAAGACTCATGGCTAGTAGGCCCTCTCCAAAGGCTGTCACACACTTAGAGTTCTCTTATCCCATTGTTGATGTCATTTTCTGGAAGTCCTTGCTGGTTAATGTCTTTACAAGTCGAGATAAAAAATACAGCGAGTGCTACCACCAGATGCCATCCAATTGGAAGGCAGCTCATAAACATATATTACAATGTGTGTCAAACCTCCTTTTTCACAGGGTCTGTCACCACACATCATTAGCTGTTCTCCAAAATCAAAATGTCAATGAAAATTCAATGTGTTGTTTTGATTCAGAACATTGAAGCAACAACAACAGTGCAACTGAAGATGAAAGACTTTCCAGAGGGGCTTCAGAGACTGGAGAAAATGACAGCACACATGTGCTTAACACAAAGGACAGTGTTCCGAGAGGGATTCATAGTAATATGTTTTTCACGGAAATATCTTAAATTTTTTTGTAAAATATTCACCATACCTTTTTTTTTTTTTTTTTTTTTTTAAGGAGACCTCATTAGGAACTAAAAACTGATATTACTTACTAGAAAACTGTAGTGAGCAATAATGATTGGATCCCTCACTATTGTGCAGTTTCTTTTTATTTATTTTTATTTTTAATTTGTGTTAATTTTAATAAGAAAGAAATAACAATGAGACTGTTTCAAAACATATTAGTAGGACATGGAGTTTATTTTGATCACCAGATTTAAAATCAGTCAAAAGATTTTTAAGATTAATCAATAAACTTTGATGTATACTTAAAATTCATGGAGTGACTGCAGGTGAGAGGCTGAGGCACGAGGTGCTTGATGCGCAGCTGGGTTGCAGGCAGTTATCCCTACAGAAGTGCTGCTAGAGCTGGGAGGTAACTCAGGAGCAGACAGCTCATGGTGACCTGAGGTGGGAGCAGCCAGGCGTCAGCAGGTTCTGAGAGCTGGACAGGAGCAAGCTTGCTGAGGGCAGAGGAATCAAATGTGGCAGGGCCATGCTGAGTCCCAGGAAGGGTGGGGAAAGCCAGCCACAGACAGAGGTAAGAACCAGACCACAGGGGGCTCTGGAGACAGTGTCGAGGTGACTCATTCTAAGGACTGTACAACACAACTTCATGTTAGGGAGGGACATGAGATCATTGAGAAAAGAATACTCTTCCATTTGCTGAGCTGAGTTTATTTCTCTTCCTGTGTAGGAGCTTGCTCTTGCTGTGGCACGCTTTCCACTATATGTACCCCTCAGACTGTCTTGGCCTGTGTTCTGCTCACAATATCTGCACTGGCCACGACTCCCATGAACACATACACCATCCATCATGTGCCTTTGCTGTACCTGTGTTCTCTGCCTTTCCAGTTGTTGCTACAGTTATGTTCAGTGCAGTGCGTGGCCCAAGTGGGTGGTAAGTCCTCCTGGCCATGTCACTGAGCTAACATTGCTCTACTGCTATAAAGCCAGTGGAATATAAGTGAAGTAAGTATATTCTGAACAAGCAAAAGGCCCTGGATTTTAGTCTTGTCCTCTTAATGTAGGCCAGGTTGCTTTGGAAAGAAGCAGAAGCCAAGAATTAAAATAATAGTCAGGGGTGGGGGGTTATGTCTGTAATCTTACCTTGGGAAGCTGAAACATGAAGATTGCTGTGAGTTTTTGAGGCCAGCCTGGGTTACATAGCGAGTTTAAGATTAACCTAAACTTAAAATACTAAGACCCTCAAAACAAAACAACAAAAGAAAAAAGTAAACTAGATAATTTAATGAAAAATTCTCCTGATCTGCACATTCTGTGATCTTTTGTTAAGAATGTCATATCTGTGCACCTATTCCATAAGATGAGCGTAAGCTCATATTACGAATGTGTTCTAAGAAAGTGAAATTTAAAATAAGAGCATTCTTTAGATTGTCTTATGAGGAGGAATAAGGCTGACAGCTCTTATTTAGATGTTTACTTAATCCTTTGCATTTCTCCCATAAACTTTATTAAGATATTGGCAAACATATATATTTAAGGTTTATATTATGTTTCATAAATGCACACACTGTGAAATTATTATCACAGCAAAGCCAACTGGCATGTGTGTCACATCACTGAGTTGGCACCTTTTCCAGTGTGTGCTGATACCACTCTGTGGGCAGATCTCAAGTGCACAGCCATACTGGACCTTGGATGTGCTGGGTTGCATCTTAATGTGTGGACGGAGCACGAGGGGTTCTAGATGTTTGGGAGATGTCCATAGGCAGAGTGGTGATACATGATTCTCTGCATCAATGCATTTCAGAAGAAAAAACTAAAATTTTGTATACACTTTGCCTTTTTCAGACCCACAATATCTCAGCCATAATACTAAACAGAAAAAAAGTTCTCTCATATTATTATTATTATTATTTTGGTTAAGATTGTAGTCACAGCAGACTCATTAGTTCCACACAAAGGGGATTATGATTGTGACAAAAAAGTGTGAGTTGTTTTCAGAAAGAATTCCTCAACACTTATGTCATGTGACTTGATCTCATGCCCTGAAGCCTGAGCTGATTAATTACAAGACAGAGGTGGTAAGAGAAAGAGGAAATGCTTACTGAGCAGCCATCAAGCATAAGTAAATCAGGGGTTGTGACTGACTGTAGAACACAATTAGATGCTTTGAAAAAATAAACAACAAGTGCTGCGCTCAAGGTGGTGGAGACACTACCCATTCGCCTTGCTTTCTTTGGAGGTTTCTGTCAGCACTGCCATGAAGGAGCCTCTATCTAGATAATTCTCTTATCCCTACTGTTATCCTAATGTTTTAATAGCTTAACACCTGCCAGAGGGTTGCTCTGTTGTTTCAGCTAAGTATCAGTGGCAATTGCATGCATACCATAAGCTGCCTTAAATGCTGGGAGCTTTTTCTGCTTTGCTTGGAACATTTACATCATATAATCAGAGCCTTGAAAAGTGTCCTCAAGGATCCTGAGGAAAGGCAGGGTGTGGTTCTTTACCCAGGTTGCACCAACTTATTCTAAATGAGTTTGGAAGAAAAAAATAGTAAGGCATACTGTTGAACCGCAGATCCCACAAATAGTAATTAATAATGGCGATAATTAATGGCTTTTAATTTATATCACACTTTACTGTTTATAATTTCCAAAGTGTTTTAACATGCTCCATAATATTTGATCCACCCAACAACTATGTGAGATGCACAGGACAAATATTATTCTCATTTTCAGGGGAGGGTACTAAAGCTAAAGAGATTTTCCCAAGTGCACAAAAGCAGTAACTGGGTTGAACCCAAGTCTTTTATATATTGACATTTCCTTCTGTATGGCATAGGCTGTAATGTGGAATTACCATAGTGGTGACCAATGTGGCATATCAGAAAAACAGAAAATTGAGACCAAGGAATAAATTTAAGGAGCAGAACTGTAGTAATTTCATCTGAGTTCCAGAAGGTCTGAAAGAACCCCGAGATTCGTAAAAGTAGTGTAGGACCACAGTAAGAGCACTAGTATTAGGCAGAGTTGCCATGACAACCAAGGCCTTCAACTGAGCATCTCAGGCACACCCTGTGAGAGAGGCATGCTTGGGTCATGTGGTGCCCACCTGGTGGACAAAGACCCTTGACACTAGACTGTCTGGGCTGTGACCTTTGAGACTATGAAACACAGAGAGCCCAAAGATAATTATTCCTTTCAAAAGGCTAAGGATATTGATGGCAGAGGGCTAACTCACTTGCAAACACAACATAATAAGCTAGCATGTTGGGTCTAGTCTCAGATGTCTGAATTGACATACAAGTAAAAATAACGGTGATAGCAAAAGTATTGTTGGGAGAAAAATTAGAAGCAAGGAACTGAGAGAGTATATAAATATTTTTTTGAGTTTGTGAATGGAAGGAGAGAGAAGTCATCTCAATATGTGGAATTAATAAAGGATTTTTTTCTTGTACATGGAACATTTTTTAATTGTAAGTATGCTAAATTACAAAAATGGTAATCACTCTTGTTTTTTTTTATTTATTTATTTTTTTTTTGGTAATCACTCTTGTAGGTGGAACATTTATTAGTATACTTACAATTACAAAAATGTACCAATAGATATTCTGAAGTTGAGAGGGAGTTTGGGCTCAGAGCATATTGACACAATTATAAATCATAAACTCGTAGGTCCACCATGTGAAATTTTCTCTTATGTGGGTCAAAGGTAGCCATGTATTAACATTTTCACATGGTTGGACATAGTAGTTGGAAACCTTGATCTACTGTAAACAGCAACTTAACATTATGAATCTATGCAGCTTGATGATGTGGTCTGGTATGAAGAAGTTGAAGGGCTTCTCATCTAAATGTCCAATCACCTTCTTTCTTTGAAGTAATAGAACGTGAGAGGGAAGATGATCAAAATTAAAAATTGGAAACTGGAGAAGTTTGAATAGTTATTGAAGAAAATAGACAAAGGGGATGTATGAATGCATGGCAGAGTTCTGGGTTTGAAGGAATGCACAGTCCTTGAACATTTGTGAAGAGCTCTGGGAAGAGATGGACAAACTTTCAGATAGTTGTATATTATCTAGACTGCAGCTACGATGAAGGAAGAGACAAGGGGCAAGAGAATGTAGTGAAGCTCCAGATGTCATGAAAAGATTTGTTTAGTTGAGGAACTTATTGATCGCAAGAAAAACAAAGATGAAGGAAGAGTGTGCGTGTGTATGCATGCATGTGTGTGCTGGGGTGGGCATTGACACACTTGAAGAATTTAAAAATTAGAAGAATAAATGAGTTTTTAAATACTCTGATACAGGAGAAGCCTGTAAGAGGAAGTTTAGCATAGTGATAGAATCTAATGTTATGATTCAGGTAGAATAATTTCAAGTCATAACAAATCCAGGGTGTGGATCTGAGAGTAGTGCTTTAAGAGATGAGAAGATCAAGGAAATGAGTAACTTCTACTGCAAGGCACAGACGCTACTTAGGGTAAATGTAAACTTGCCATAGAAGATGGTACAGAGTTGTACAGGAAGCACAACAAATGGGGCACCTATGAGGGTAACACTGAGGAGAACACAGGGGTGGGTGGTAGAGTTGTGTGAATCTCAAAGGAGCAAGGCAATTTCACCAGGCCATGCAGAACAGTGTTCTAAAATAAATCCTTAATCATCATGTACCTTGCAGTATGCAAGAAAGAGAGACCTTTGTTTGAGGTCATTAAGAATCTTACATCTTCAGGGCCAGCGAGACAGCTCAGCAGTCTAAAGCACCTGCTTATGCAAGTGTAGGCAACCACAGGGACTGCAGTTCAATCCCTGGCACCACATGCTGCGCCAGCCCCATCCCCAGGGCAGGCTAAGTCAGCCATAACATAAATAAATTTTTAAAAAGTTAAAAAGAAAAAAAGAATCCTATGTCTTCAACAAAGAACTATATTTCAATTTTTCAGGGAATTATAGGGAATAGTTAATGTTAAAAAATTTACAGTATAGAATGTTCTGGTAATCACAATGGTAATTGTGAAAAGTATGTGCAGAAAATAGTTTATTTTAAAGAAACAATTTTAATTGGGTGCCAGAATTACCCAGGAAGATTATTACAGAGAATCATGTTCTAAATATACTAACAAATAGAATATTTATTCTCTGTGTTGAAAATTTTAAAAAGAATACATTTAAGTGAAAGATAATTATAACTTTTTTTTACATAAACATACATAACCCTAAATTAGCACAGAGATATTTGGATCTTAAATATTATTTTAAAATATGTATGATTTTAAAAGAAAATATGTATATATGTTTATATACATACATATGTACATGTTCTGATAGGCTTTTTCATGTACGTGGTACAGAGTTTCACTATGCAGATCAGACCCATAGTGATCTTTCTGCTTTCAGCTTTCCCAGCACTGGAATTATAGGTGTGAGCCACCATACCCAAAAATCCTGAACATGGAAGTTAGCAAGAACAGAGACACCAAATGATTTCACAGTCTGGGGATCAGATGTAGGTCTTTTGCTTTACTCAGATTTTGATTTCACTATATTTCCCTGGATTTCTTGCTTTGGTCATTTGTCTCTTTACCTTCCTGTTGGCTTTCTTCTGCCTTTAGTCACTGGTAGTACAGAATGGCAATCAAATAAATCTTAATAAAAATTTAGGAGCTGGGGAGATGGCTCTGAGGCACAAGTGCCTGCTGGACAAGTGCAAGGTCGTGAGTTTGAACCCCGGTCCCACAAAATAAATTAATAAACAAATAAATAAATAAATAATAATAATTCGAACTGTGTGCCCCTCAGTGTCAAGCATGGTTCCAGGCATATACTAATAGTACTTGAAAAAAATGTGCAACTGTTAGGAAAAAAGTGGATTAATTGAATAATTTCTATTGATATGAAATAATCAAATTTCCTACATCTTAGGTAAAACTTAAAATAGTCAACCATTTCTATTATTATCTATTTAAAAATTACATCCTAATATGTAGAAGTCCTATACACTTATAAGACAAATTAATGTGAAAAGATTTTTTGTTTGCTCATTTTGTTTTGTCTTTCAACAAAGCAAAACTTAATTTCTGATGATAGAGTGGGCAGGTGGAAAGTGGAACATTTTTTATTTTTAGTTTTTATATTATGGCCAGCTCAGCTACCCTGGAGGTCCGGCTGGTGCAGCATGTAGTGCCAGGAAGTTGCCTAAGGTAGCCTAAGCAGGTGCTTTAGATCGCTGAGCCATCTCGCTAGCCCTGAAAGCGGAACATTTTAAATGATTGGAAAGAATTAAATATATTATAGGAATTGAACTCTGGAAATCCACTTGTGTTTAATTAAATTTTGTGTGCACGTATTCACTTATTATACTAGTCAAAAAATGTTACTCTGGCAGTGTACCATGTTCACCTATTTGTAGATGTAGAATTAATGTTGAGTGCTGAAAAAAATACTTCCAAAATATAGGTGGGATTGGACAGGAAAGTAAGACCTAAAATGTTTTAGATTTACTTTTATAGACTTCTAAATTTAATTCTAATACAAAAACATTAGACCATTTATTTGTCTCTTACTTTCTGTGTTATGTAAAAATTACCCTTAGATTTTTCTTAGTTTTTTAGTTTAAAAAGTAAATGATTTCTTACAGAATATTAACTCTTAATCTTTTTGAATTTCAATACTTACCAATTTCATAATGAGGATTAAAGTATACCGCTTCCTTTACAACTTAGATATTTTTTATTTCTTCTATATCAATTTAATGCCAAATTTAGGAGGATCCCAAGGACCATTATGTATTCTGAACTCTTGAGTAAGGAGAGAATCATTCTTCCTTACCCCATCATGTGTACCTAAGGTCTCTGCTTTCCCTCCTGTCCTTCTATCATCACCTCATTATCATACTAAGTTTTTCAACTTAATTGCAGCACTAAATTGTTTTTATTTGATCCAACATTAGTATTTCAACCCTAAATTAAAAATCATTAGCACATTTCCATGATATAGAGCATTAATATAGTTATGTCATCATTTTTTTCTAACAAAAGAAGAAAAGAAAATGATTACATTGTCAACCCAGAATAATTTCCAGTTTGAACTGAGGGCCAAGCTAATGGAAAACAAATCTTTCAAAGATAAAATAAAACTGAACTTACTGATACATGTACACTGTTGAGAAGGCAGACTCCTCCACCTTCCTGCTGCTTTGTGATTTCCTCTCCAGATAAGCAGGATCCTGAGTATTCTTTTAGACTTGTGAGCTTACTGCAGTGAAGACTACTTAAGGACATGAATGAAACTAGTTTAACAAGTAGGGATGTGTAAATGTTAACCAATAGCATAGTTCAAGCTAAAGACGTACTTGATAAGTCTTTGTTACAGGAAATAAGAATTTCCTGGTTCTGGCTAATTAAAAAGTGAAACATCAAGCCCCAAACCTAAGCAACACCCTTAGATATTATGAAAAATTTTGTATTTGTCTTTCAAGGGGTGTGCTTCCTCCTTCTGAGTCAGGACAAGCCTGATCTCAGGCCTGGCTGTTCATCTCTTTCAAGTGTAATCCTGAGAAAAGATTAGTGGTTTTCTTGAATTCTTGAATACATCTTGACTAGATTTGTTTTAGTGAAATAGTGCCTGTTTGTGTTAAATGTGGATCTGTACTACAGACAGCTAAGTTAAGCAGAAATAGCACAGGCAGCCAGACAGCACAAGGACCCTCAAGAAGATCAGTGCAAAAGATGAGAACACATTATAACTATAGCTTCGACACATCTGTTGGAGACCAGGAGTCAAGATAAAGACAGAATGACCAGGCCTACATCATTCCCCAGGGCATAAGATAACTCGCATCACAGGAACCAACAGAGTCCAGGTAAACATCAGACACTCTAGCGGATGACTGACCTTAGGATTTATTCTTTCCTAAATAATGGCCTTGGTTCTTGTCACATGATGTGCTTCCACATTGGATCAATATTACCTAAACAGCTATGCTTCTAATCTCATTGGTTGATCATAGTTTTGTCCCATGTTGTACATACCTCATGCTTTTGTACCTGCCTCCTGGTTTCACTTATAAAGATTCCTCCGTGAAGAGGAGTCCACAGAAGCCCACTTTTGGGTCCCCTCCTGTCTCTCAGGAGCTAACCTTCTCAAAAGGTTTGGATGATTTTAGCTGTATGAGAGAATGTGTGAGTGGGGTCTCAGAAGGGTTTATGTTGAAGTAGAGAGGAAGATGATAAACAGCGTTGGGAAAGAAAGGATCAGAGCCGGAGAACATGAGAAATAAAACCAATGACTTATTTGGGGAGTAGTCTAAGAGGGTTCCTTGTGGGCATATGTTTCAGATGACGATTCCTAGGAAGGAATAGGGTGAAAAAATGGGGAATTCTTCTATTAGAATGATAAAAAATGGGCAAAGTTATGAAGAGAGAGACTCACAGGGCTTTCTAACTGTGCTGTCCATCTCTCTTTCATAGGAGGCAGCACAGAGATCTTCAAGGATGGAGTCCAGTTGGTTCCATTCCAAAGAGAACCTTTATGGAGAAAAGTGGACCTGGGAGGAATGATGTGTTAATCTTGCTGCTGTTTAGGTGGTCAGGATTGCTTGAAAGATCACTGTCCATTTTGGATTTAATCCCTGAGAGGGTGGGGGTGGGCTCGGTTATATACCAGGTATCAAGGGTTTAGAAAGAAAGGAGGGAATAGGATTTTGGAGGGCTGGGATGGGGGATGGAGAGGTCAGCATAGCTCTGATGAGATATGTAAGGGTGTTACTGAGAGACCTGAAGGAGGGCAGTGGATGTATAGATCGAGGTAGGGGACATCAAGAAGGCACTGCGAGGCCTTCTTGTTGATTCTCAAAGTGGCTGAGCATTAAAGCCTTTTGGGAAAGAGACTTAAGTTTGAAAAGGGCCAAAGACAAGTCTAAGCATACCAGTAGGGAAAAGTTGATTAGGCTTTGTTTAAGGAGGTGATTGATAAGCCTTTTTAACCCTACCTGAGGACTGGGTTAATATGGGATGTAGAACTTCCGGTTGATACTCAGAGAGGATGCTACCTGCTGGGTTATATGTGAGGTAAATTTGAATACTTTATCGGTTTGGGTAGAGGTTGGGAGTCCAGAATGGGGAATGATTTCAGTGAATAGGACATGTGTTACTATGAAGGATCTTTGGTTTGATGCATAAAGGCCTCTATCCATCCTGAGAAAGTGTCAACCAGGGCAAAGTTTTGGGGTTTATTTTATTTTTTACTGGAGGCATGTTCTCTGGGGCTTAGTGTTTGTTATATGGAGCATTAGGCAATAATCTTTTACAGGGAAGTCCTGAAACTAAGGATGAGGTATATGTGAGGCTGTAGGAACTGGAGCAGAGGGGAGGATCCAACATGGACCCAGTCATGGAAAGATGAGAGGAATTGGTTTTACAAGCTTCCAATAATGACCAACTTTTCATGCAAAAACCTCCACTGTTGCTCTTGTTGTGTCCCCTCTTAAGTAGGATTATTTCTTGGGTGAGTATGAAGATATACTAGGGAATAAGGAAGTAGGGAAAAGAGAGAGAGAACTGGCAGCTGCCTGTTTTGCTACTCTGTCAGTCTCGTTTCTTTCCCCACAAATGATACATCTGAGATGTTCATTTCATGAGTTAGGTCTTTGATGGCCCTTGACATGAATCACAACAACTCTATGGGGCAGAAAGGTCACTTCTAGAAGGTCGTGAATTAGGGCCTATTTTGTATAGAGGCATTTTTACAGTAAGAAATCCCTCTCCATGGCAAATTTGGGTGTTTGAGTGAGGATATTAGTTGCATATTTGGAATCTGGGTAAATATCAATGGCTTTATCTTTTGTGAGAGTGAGAACTTTAACGAGTGTGAGTCCCTGTGGGGAGTGCTACCTCCTCAGTTACTTCTCAGGGAGTGGAGAAGAACTGGCTATCATGATGGCCTTCAGTGACCCTGCCAGGGAGTTGGTGACCTTTGAGTCATCCCATTCCAGAGAGAGGATCCTAGAATATGTCCCAAGGTTATACAATAGAAACAAGTAAGAGTAAAACCAAGGGCTCAGGGGGCTAATGTTGGGAGGAGCTGGCAAGGTTTAAAATAGATAAGTGGGAAAAGGTAATAGGGCAGCCAGAGCTGAGAGTGTAGGACTTGAACTCAGGCTAGAGAGAGAAGAATTAAAGCACCACAGCTGAGAAGGCCAGAGGTCTTGTATGAAGAGCATACCTATAGGGGCTGATGGAGAATCATCTTTTTGGCTTTAAGGATAAGGAGCACAGCTGATCCTAAGACCTCTAAACAGAGAGGCAACCTTTTACCACAGGGTACAGGTACAGCTGTTTGGATGAATAGACAACAGGCTAGAGAAAGTCTCCTCCTAGTAGTCCTAATGTTTGTCCCTTTTTCTGGTTAGAAATAGAAAGAAAGATTTGCAAGAACTAGGTGGAGCCAAAGCTGAAAAATAAATTGGAATTAAATTTATTTCTGCCGCTCTTTCTCAGGGATCTCCGTGGAAGCTTCATAGAGGAGTTTCTTAATGAATGCAAGAATTTGGGATCCAAAGTCTAAACTAGCTAAGAAGTGCCAGGAAAGAAAGGTGATTTTTCCAGACAGGGTGTTCTTTTGTAGAGGCAGAGCAGAGAATTATGGGTCACACACACACACACACACACACACACACACACACACACACACACGCACGCACGCACACACGCACGCACGCACACCCCTTCCAAACCAAAACAATACAGGACAAGATGTAGATGCCTGACATTATAAAACCATCGCATGCTTATCTTTGGTTGCACAATATCGCATAATTACCTGAGTGCCAGGTACTTGAGAAATGTATCCTACAGTATGCTTGAGAGATGTGCTCCTTGTGAAAATGTCACTCACATATACTGCTTGCTTAAGAAATACCAAACTGACCTTGTCCTCTTCCCAGAAACACAGGTTGAGACCCTGACCGGCCTAGGTTGAAGAGTCAGTAAAACAACTATTTTCAGAAACCAGCTACCCCTATGAATATGAAATATACCTCAGACTCACTGCACATCCTGCATGGGATGTGCTCAGTCTTGAAACTCACCCTGCTAAGATAGCTCCTTGTCTGTGTCCTCTCCCACACCTTAAATAAACTTTTGTTGGGCAGCACTGGGCCTGCCTGGCAAGCACAATGTCCTGAGTTTGATACTCCACTCCAAACATCAAACTTCTGTTTCACATATAGGTCTCCACTCCGTTTTTCCACTTAGAGTCCCATTTGTTCACTCCTTATCAGGGTGAGGACAAGGATGTAAGAGGCTGAGGGTCATTGTGGGGTCCCCAAGCTCCTTTCTCAGAGACATCCCTAATCAGGGATAACACTTTTTGCTCCAGAATTTGAGGAGAGAGAGAGAGAGACAGAGACAGAGACAGAGAGAGACAGAGAGAGAGGGGTCATTATGGGGTCCCCAAGCTCCTTTCTCAGAGACATCCCCAATCAGGGATAACACTTTTTGCTCCAGAATTTGAGGTGAGAGAGAGAGAGAGAGAGAGAGAGAGAGAGAGACAGAGACAGCGACAGAGACAGAGACAGAGAGAAAGAGAGAAAGAGAGAGAGAGCCATAGAGTCAGTTTCAGGAAGCTACCAATTAAAAGATCATTCACAGTAGGTGGCTGGGGAGCATGTGAGGGATTGGAGGTACTTTTGTAGTGCTTGGCCAAAGAAGGTGGAATATCTAAAATCTCTGGAGAAGAATAGTCCGTGTGATTGGTTGGGCAGACAGAGATTAGAGATTTGTTTAAGTAAAGGTGGAAAGTTGCTGGAATCGGGGCTGAGGAGAGTGGTAAAAAAGGTATTTTGGGATCTACAACTGGATCCTGATCCAGGCTCAATCACTTACTATGCTTTTCCTTTACTTCAGTTTTACAGTCACTATTCCATTCTGCTTTTCCTTCTGTCCCTCATTTTGAGAAAAAATTTTTAGCAAAACAGAGACATATGACATATGAATGCTAATTATAAATAATATATACAAATACAGAGAGAGAAAAAAATCCAAATAACAAAGAGATAAAATATTCTGAGGCAGGGCACACCTGTAATGCTACTATTCTGGGAAGTTGAGGCAGGAGAATTAAAAGTTTGAGGCTAGTTTGAGTTAGTGCTGCCCTATGTCAAAACAGAAAGTTAAAAGTAGCTCCATATGAAGGCCTTGGGTTCCATTCACACTGCTAAAAGAAAAAAATGTGCATTGTTATCAACTTTCTGTTTCCATATAATAGATTATCATGAGTTGAGTTCACTAAAACAACAGTTATTTATTATTCAGTTTTCTCCACCATTATTCTCTAAGTCAGACATCTAGGTCCAGCTGGGATTTCCCTGGAAGGAGCGGTGAAGAATCACCAGACTGCTGGCAGAATGCCCTTGTAGCAGGACTGAGCAGTGCACTGCTTGCCATCAGCCAGTGCTGTCTTCGGCCTCTATTCCTGAACACAGGGTCCCTCCACTTTCAGGAAAGTTGAGTGTGTATCTTTGCACATTGGAATCTCTCCAGCTTTCTTTCTGCTTGGGAAAGGGCTACTTCTGAGAAGCAAGCCCTTGAAGCGCTGCCTTGCCTCGCTCCTTCTGTGAGCATAAAGTAAGAATGTGTTATCTCTATCTCTTCACCAGACACTGTTTCAGTCTTGCTGTACATTCTGTGATGGAAGGTGAGAATGGTGGGCATCATGCCCACGCTTCTAGAACAGTGAAAAGTGCTTGTTGGGGCTGGGGAGATAGCTCGGTGGAATAAGTGCTTGCCTGGCAAGTGCAAGGTCCTGAGTTCAATCCCTGGTACCACCAAAAAAAAAAAAAAAAAAAAAAAAAAAAAAAAAAAAAAAAAAAAAAGCTTGTTATTTTGATGTAGAAGCCTTAACCTGCTAAAGTCATAACTTTAATAACATCTACAAATCTCTCTTGTTTGTACATATCTCACCTATTATAAGAGGATAGAGGTAGAAGCTATTAGAAGGACATTTCAGAATTCTTTCCTCCATAATACCAAAACAGAACACTAGTTTCTATGCTTTAAACTATATGCTTAATAATGTTACTAGCTTTGGTGAGCATGTGATAGTCATATTCCAAGGGTATTTTAAATTTACAAAACAGCGTTTTCAAACGCACTTGCTTTAAGTGATGAAAAGAGACTGGGTGGAGTGTGGGCCATCACAAATAGTTGCAGCACTTTAGACACTAAGGCAGGAGTGGAACTGGAAGCGGACAATGTGATCATATTTTGCCATATATACAATAACTGTTACTGCAATTTCAAAAAAAAAACTTTAGCATTTCTCTTGGTAATATTCACTGGTACAACTTCAGTTACTATTTCTCTGTGTGTGCCTATTTTACAATGTAAAGCAATTCCAATTTCTGTTAAAACTTAATAGAAATGAAAACAAGAATTTTTCCACATAACTTGTCTCCACCTAACTCAGCAAGTACACCTGCTTTAAGAGCTTCAGCACGTCTTAGTCTGGGGAGGCCACCAAGCCGCACTCCCCTGAGAGATGAAGCCCCTTGCCTGAGTCTTTCCCTGACCTCTTCCCCAACGCTGTTCACTGAGACATGCAGAGCTGACTGTATTGAATCAGAGGCTGCCTTAATTGACTAACAGATTGTGATCAAGTCTTGCTGAGGCACCAGCAAGTCTAATTACAGCATGTGAAAAGTGCCCCCCTCACCCCATAGCTGGAATAGGGGCTCAAGCTGGAACCGTTGAAATCCCAGGGCTAGGACATGAGGTAACATCTCAGCTGAGGCCATGGGATGCAGAGAGAATATATCTTCCTGGTAGTAAAGGTTCCAGCATTGCACATATCGAACTATCCATTGTACTGCTGATTAGAGGCGTTGTGTGTCACACAAAATTACTGTTTCTTCTTACAGCCAATGTCTGTAAAGTTTCTTTTCTGTAGAATTCTGCTGCAATCCCTACTTAGCTACCTGATTGACACCAACAAAAACCATGAGCTTTTGGACTTTTGTTCTGCAGAGAACCTTGGTTATTGCATAACTCCTTAGCTGTGGAACTTTCTTGTCTTTATTTTTCATCTGTGTGCCATATGGTTAGGTGACACACCTGAACACTCTGTGAGGGTTTTGATATTAATCTATTTCATGTTGCTGGGGGTGATTTCATTAATAAAAATGGGCTTCTTAGCTCATGGTTCTGGAGGCTGGCAAGGCAAGTGCCTTACCAGTATCTTTTCAGTATCTGCTGAGGTCTCCTTGCTGTACATTCTGTGATGGAAGGTGAGAATGGTGGGCATCATGCCAAAGAGGGAGCAAGAACTGGACTCACTGTGAGAACAAAGTGTTCCTCAGTAGCTGACCTAACTGAGGCTAACATTAATTTATTCCTGAGGGACACATCCTCATGATCCAGGAACTCCCACTGCATGTCACTGACTGTCACTAAACCCTGGGGAATACTTTCAAGCCAGAGAGGGATGCTGGCAATATTTGAAGCTAGTACTGCAGAATGACCTGG
Source organism: Myocastor coypus (assembly GCA_004027025.1). NCBI lineage: Eukaryota > Metazoa > Chordata > Mammalia > Rodentia > Myocastoridae > Myocastor > Myocastor coypus. The sequence continues at coordinate 45,550 of PVJA010013044.1, forward strand.
TTAAGATAGGAGAAAAAAGATCAGTTTGAGAATCTTCAGGCAGATCAGACAGTTATTCTGAGAGACCAAATGGAATAGCAGCCATAGGCAAAGAAATGATAGGTTCACGGGTGATGAACACAGAAATTATTGACAGGTATTGTATGTTGTGTGTGTTGGTGCTGAAAGAAACGACGAAAAGACCCAATGAATTTAGCTCAGAGGTCTCACTGAGATTTATCTCTCTGGAAGTGAGCCCAGAACTCCAGAAGCATCTCAGCTTTACTTTTGGGCTAGTGAACTCTATCACGTGAGGACCGTATTCTCTATTGACTTCCACCTTTTCCCTGTCACTAGGTTGACACAAATGCTAATTGAAAACATTCAAGCAGGGGAGGAGACAATAAGGAGTCATCAGGATAGGCTGTTAAGTGCCTCCTTGAATCCCAGCTTCCAGGAATTCCCAAGTAACAGACTATATCTGTCCCTGGGCTTTGCTGATTGCTGTCCACTTCTTGAGGTGCTAATTTCTTTTTCTTTCTTTCTTTCTAGAATTTTTTATTTTATTTATTTTTTTTCTTGTTTCAGAACCTTTTTGTTTGTTTGTTTATTTATTTTTATTTATTTTAATTTTTTTTATTTTTTATTTTTTTCTTGTTTCAGAACCTTTGTTTGTTTATTCACTCATTTTTATAGCTGGCTCAGCCCGCCCCGAGGGCAGGGCTGGCGCAGCATGTGGTGCCTGGGATTGAACCGTGGTCCCTGAAGCCGCCCAAACTTTCCCAAGCAGGTGCCTCAGACCACTGAGCCATCCTGCTGGGCCCCCGAGGTGCTAATTTCTTATCTCTACATATCCCAGCTCTTACTTTTTATGCTGAAAAATAATTTTTGAAGCATCAGTTTGAGGACTGCAGCTTTTTGATTCATAGCTTGTTGATGGACCTTTCCTCATTGCCAAACTAAACAGGATATACAAATAGTACAGATATCACATGCACAAATCTCACTACACTTCTGCTAAATCATGAGCTAACTGGAAAAGGATTCAGGCTTTCAATGCTTTACAACAGATAAGTGCTAGACAATTCTGACAATTATTTTGCAAAAGTATTATCAATATGTTGCTGAAGAGATAGGATTTTAGCAGTAATATTACCATGAGACAATAAATGTCTTTTCACGTTTTCTCATGAGAGATCACTTGATTCCATGAAATGGTAGTCATACAAAATGAAGAAGTAGTTCAATAATGTTTTAATCAAAGTTGGAATTGTAGATTAACAATTTGACCTACCAACACAACAACAGCTTGTTCTAAATTGCTTATCTTAGTATTTAACTTAAGAGTCTATGCGTCCTTGAGAAGTCTATAATTGTTTTGAGTCCTTGTGCCATTGCTGTGCAAAATGAAGAGTTCATACACCTTTGCTGAATGTGACTCTGACTAACAGCTGTGGCTGTGAAGGCCATCATGAGTTTAATCATTATTTTTGTTCTCTTCTTTAACACCTACAACAAATGTTGGAACAGCATCATGGAAAGGGAGTCTTGTGATAGGCATTGTAGTTGTATAGGAAGCCAGATTCTAGTCCTTGCCCCGAGAATAGAAATGTTATCCCTAGAGAAATTAAGGCTAACAGAAGAATTTAAACATATATATATATATATATATATATATATATATATATCAATTGTGACATGATAATGGTACAGTTAGAAGGGTTCCAATAGCTAGGTCATATAAGCAACAGGTGAAGGAGGTGAACACATGCCTGAGTAAAACAAGTTCTGTTCTTTTTTAAATAATGAGATATTTCCATCTTAATTCTTTTCCTTCTTGCCATCCGGGCAGAGCCTTATGGGCTCCAATCTATGATGCTTCCATTGTAAGTATTAACTAACTCCCAGGTTGCCATAAGGGATTTATGGGCAATGACCACTCGGGCTTCTTCAGCTTCTAAGGGGCCATAGTTGAGAATCAGTAGTCAGAGATACTCTGTAGAGTTTCTACCTAAAGACCCTCAAGGGACACCAGGCATTTTTATCTTGGGTAGATAGAATAGCTTAGATCCTTTTACTTATGGAATCTGACAGTTTGTTATATGCCCCTCTAGCTTTAAATATAATTATCTCTTAATTTTGAGAACTCAACAAAACCAGAACACCCTATTTTTTCTATTTTTAGTTACACCTTGTAAGAGAACAGTGACATCAGCAAGCTAATTTTATTTGTATGTTTTATTCTAATTTTTGAGGTATGATGACTGGAAGGAAAATCAGGGTTGGAGAAGAACAAAGAGACCTGTGCCAACGTCCAGCAATAGATCAGGTCATTCATATGTGCTGATTTTAGTCACATGCACAGTGCAAGAGTTGTGGTAAAAAGAAGTCATTCACTCAGATTTTAGAAGGCCTAAGAGACCAGGCAGTGTGCCCCAGGGAGGACAGTGTGTGAAGTTGTGTGTGTAAAGCTGAATGTTCGGGGATCTCAGAAGGTTGGAGAAGCGAACAATGTGGATCACAACAAAAAAGCTGAAAGGAGAGAAAAAAGCTTGCCCAAGAGAAAAATTGTGAGAGCTACAACTACGGGCAGTGACATAGTGGTGGAGCCACTCATATTCTAGTCTTATTCACATCTTGCCACAGACCACCCTAGATGAGGGACATAAAACTATAAAATTTAACAGTTGCCCTGCTGGATTTTGGCTATATTTTAGTCTTATTTTTTGTATCCCCCGGATACAATGGGAATGTATATTTTATTTTGAATGTAACTTTTTCTTCTTTATGGGAGCTCAAAGCTAAGAGTTTGCCTTCAATCCCATAAGATAATTTGGACTGGGGATTTTCAGCAATGTTGAAGCTGTTAGAACTTTGACAACACTTAGAGATTGTCTAACTGCATTTTGCATGAAGGGGTGCCCCTGAGTCTTTGGAGGCTTGGAACAGAATATTACTGCATGTACCTAGATATTCTCCCAAAGCCTCATGCCCTTATATGTGGAACTTTTCAGAGGAGATTGGATTTAGGGTATGTAATGCTAGATAAAAAGTGCATGGCACTGCATTAGCCCATTAGTTGCTTTACTGTGGTTTTGAATATGTGCACTGGGAAGGACCAACCCGGGTGTGGTGTAGCCTGAGTAGACTATAGAGAGAAGCTTGCCACTGCTGCTGCTTGCTGTTCACTGCTTGCTGCCTCTATCCTGCCCTCCCATGGACTGTTTCTCCTCTGCAAGGCTCTTCTACTTTGATCCCGTGCTCCACAGCCAGCTATGAACTGAAACCTATGTCTATGAGCTTAAATAAATTTTATTCTCCTTTAACTTGTCAATGTTGAGAATTTCATCTCAGTAGTGAAAGAAGTAACTAAGGGATCTTATATAATAAATCTACATATGTTTAATTTCATGAACTTTGACCATTTGCCAAAGTTCAGATATACAGAATAGTTAGTTACATCCAGATTAATAGAAGGATATTATAACAATCTAATATTTAATGAAAATTTTAATGTACTAACTTTTTGTTCAGTGGTACCAGGGATTGAACTCAGGATCTTGTGCTTGCTAAGCAAGCAAGCACTTTTTCCACTGAGCTATCTCCCAGCCCCTAAAATGTTGTTAAGAAAAGCTATTAAAAGCCTAATAGGAGAAAACATATGAAATAATTTTGAGATTTTGAAGAGAGGAGCAGTGGAGTGGCTCATCTGATCCAGGGGCCCAGAACCAAGGAGTGGAAGAGTTTAAGAAGCCAGAAGCTTGGGATTCAGAGATAGCAATCCCATCAGCCACAGTTGGTAGCGGGCACCAAGTTTACAGGGTGGGGGTGGGATGTCTGCATCTTGTCCTCTGAATAACTACTGTGAAGACAACACTATGCAATGTATTAATTATTGTAAATGTCTAATTGACCTCTATTGAAACTTTTTTGTGGTATTTTTTCTCAGTTTAAAAAATACATATATATTTATGAAACCATAAATGTGGAAATTCTATATGCTTATGAAATTTTTCTAACTGGATGTCTTTAGAAGGGAGCATGTAAATATTTTTAATACTTTGAGAGTGAAAAAAGAGAGTGGTCAAACAGAACAATTTCTTTATCTTCAATATTACATTTTAAAAGAATAATTGGAAAGATAGATTCAGACAATGAAACAAAATGTATTAAAAATAGAATTTCACAGAAAACCAATGATATATGGCTAGCATATTCTCTATGCTTAAATTTGCAGCTTAAATTGATAAGCCTTCAAAAATTCAGAATATAGGCAAAATAACTTTTTTTTTGAAAGTAATGTTTTTGCAAATTTATTAAGCTTTCTTTTGATTAACTTGAGTACCTGAACAATTACATATGTATCTGCATATCACAGCAAGAGGAGCCTTGTGGAATGCAGGGTGTATATAAAGGAACACTAAATTCCAACTGCCTGTTCCCATTAGCCTAGTGCTCATCTCCGTCTAAACCACCCCAAAAGACAGAGTGATGCACCCATGGGAACCATCTGCCGCAGAATGCTGGAAGTTTCATTTTAATGTGATGGCAATGAAATTCTTCATCATAATGTTTTTCTCATTAATTGAAAACTCTTAACACTTTCTAGGATTTACTATATGGAATTCCTAATGTTAAGAACTTCAAACACAAAGATGAAAAAAGGCTGAGGTCTTCTGTATATAGCCAAATAACTATCAATTATTTGGGTTTTGTTATGTTGACTCTTAGATCATCTTAGTGAGTCATTAAATTCTTTTTTTTTAAATTTAATATTTTTATTGTTTAAATTTAACAATGGTTATATTACATATTTTCATCATCAGATCAGTTTAGATTAATACATATAGGTATATAAGATTGATCAAACAATTAAACATTAACCCTTTTAAATCATCATTACTTTTTTTTTTCTTTTCCCCCTTTTTTTTTTTTTTTTTTTTTTTA